>QLIY01001813.1:17470-28252 GCA_003260075.1 Phallusia mammillata
AGGTCACTACTTCTCCAGGGTTATAAAACATTTTGTAGTTTGAAACAGTCACTCCGATGTTTATAGGAGGCAAGTAGCACACTGGAAAAGAAACTCACGCATCTAAACTAACAGTAAAATTTATATTTTAGACAAAAAAACATTTATGGCGTTTGTTCATTTAAGACTAAAAAACATAAAAAACAAGCTTTGCTTAAACAACAATGTTAAGTGTTGTTGAAACTATAGAGTCCGCTCCTGCTCTGGAAAAATAGCAACGAAACCCACTTAATTTCGAAATTTAAGGTTTGAAAAACAGTTTGAAATACAGATGAACAATTAATCACAAACACAGTGTAGCCTTTATTTTGCCCCAAAAGAAGTTTGAGTTGAATTTTACATCGAAAGCCAAATACGGAAAAAGGATATGTCGCAAGTCTTTGGTGAAACTGAATAAACAACTAACCTGCGTTTCCACACAATTGTTCCTTATACATTTCTATGAAGGTTAAGTTGTGTTGACAGGTCACATGTGCATCACGAAAGTCGATGGGATTTTTGCAAACGATGTCAGAATGAGTCCGAAGCTTTTCGCATGCTTCCGAATTTAGCCGCTGAAAGCTAAAGAGAGCTAAAAAAGAGAAAATACATACGAATCCTATGAAAATAGCCTGTATTTTAAGATGGTCATAATTTACAAATAGCAGTTACAACAAAACTGATTAAAATGCTAAATAAATATGTTTGAGAGTTTCTGATGAAATTAGTACAACTTAGTTTAATTGACCATTGCCTGTGTTTATGTTTCGCACGTCCCTTTTCACCCATTTTCTGTACCGTTATCGGTATGAGTAGCTTTCTGGTTATTTTATTGTGCTTACCTATTGCCATCACAACTGTACGTTCCATGATGTTAGAATAGATGTGAACTTTTAAATTCCACTACAAGTTTAAGGAAGGAAAGGTAGCAAAAACTGTAAATCAAAAATTGCTTAGCTAAAAAATGGTGTCAAATGAATGATGGATGTTTACTGTTAATTTAATATCATAAAACATGGTACTAAAAAAATCAGGCGCCTGCTAACCAAATCTATTTAGTCTCGTCTAGGTAGTCACGATAGTTTAAGCAAAGTCGCTCTGAGCTCACCTGCACTTAATTTTATCTATAAAGCAAAAATTACTTATCTATCTGTCCTACTATATCTGCTGTTGGTAATCATATCTACAGCGCACCCCAACCATGTTATCAATTGTGAATCACCTGGTAAGTGGATGCTGCGTGTAAATGTTATGTTGTCACAATCATCTGCCATGCTTCCGGCGCAATGGCGTCACCACTACGTCACTACTTAGTGACGAACGAGGAGTCTTCAAAAAAAAGTCTTGTTGTCACTGGTGTAAGTAGCGAACAAATTCTTGAAACTTACTCATGCACTAAATGAACTCAAATCCGAGGAAATACAAATCAATAAGCATTGAAGTTTAAAGATAAAAAGTCTTTTAGGTTAACACTGACACTCAATCTATCGTTTCGGTGACGAGTTTATTGCAAAAGATTAAAAATGCAAAATTTTAACTTTTTCCTATCATTCTCATTTTGTTTAACTAACTCCTTTGTTCATTGAGCAAATACCAAAAGACTCGGTTTTGTACCTATCCTAGTACGCATGGGGGGGGGGTAAAAAAGAGTCTTGTTGTCACTGGTGTAAGTAGCGAACGGATTCTTGAAACTTACTCATACACTAAATAAACTCAAGTCCGAGGAAATACAAATCAATAAGCATCGAAGTTTAAAGAAGTCTGTTAGGTTAACACTGACACTCAATCTATCGTTTCGGTGACGAGTTTATTGCAAAAGATGAAAAGTGCAAAATTTTAACTTTTTCGTATCATTCTCATTTTGTTTAACTAACTCATGCTTGCATGCAGTGGGTAATGACCACACCAAGTCAAATCAAGTTTATTTCATTTCAAAACAACGATCGATGAAAGTATATTAGCTTTGAAAGTATAGACGAGAAACGAATTTATTTTTCCTCAAACGCATTTTTCGTTTTTTAATTATTTTTTTCTCCGAGTAAACAACAGCATGACAAGCATAGCAACATAACTCACGTACAATGGCTGACGACAAAGGTAAACGTGCAATGTGGCTAAATGCAGGGTTACAAAGACTGGTCGTTTAAGACGTTAAAACCTGCATCGATTTTGTGTCAAACCGTGTTACTTTAAACTCTATAAAGCTTCTGTGGAAAATGCAAAAGCTGGAAGCAATATTACCTTAACTTTAAGTCTTTATTTTATAACCCGCTTATAAATTAATTGAATTTCAGCACAATTATTCGGACTTTAAGCGATTAGTCATTTTCCTATGATCAGTTATCCAATTCCAAATTGATAAGATTTTCAAGAAATGTGCTGTACATCGAACCAAGGAAGTATTTGCATCCGGAAATAACGTTGGGTCCACAAGCAATTTCGCTTAGATCTGTGTGAAAACAAAATTAAATTGTTTTGTATTAGTATCGATTCTATCATATCTCTAAACTCTGCATCAGAGATGTTTTCATGTCAAATGTGTCTTACGACTTGGCGTGACGTCATGAATGATTCGGTTGATTCGGTCGAATTTATTCAGCAAAACTGCTCAATATTCGGTTTCGGCCCGAACCCAAATTAAGCCAATTTGGTGCATCTCAAAAAATAAATAGGGAAGTTTGTAGCGCCAAGAACACCACCAGCAGTTTGCACATGTGGGGCAGATGAACCCAAACTTATTTCCTTTTCAACACATTGGTCCAGATCCTTGTTGCCATCGAATAGCATCTTGGCTGTAGAAAAAAATACAATTTCTCAACGTGAAACGTAAATATAAGTTACAAAGCTCACATATTACAACGTTTGATGACAGTTTGGAGAAAAAAACTCATTCACACCTGCTACACCACGTGGTGCAAGCTCATCGAACCAACTGCCGGTTTTAGGGGGGGGGGGGGGGGGGGGGGGGGGGGGGGGGGGGGGGGGGGGGGGGGGGGGGGGGGGGGGGGGGGGGGGGGGGGGGGGGGGGGGGGGCATGTTATAATTGACGGACCGAAAAGAGTCGACAATCCAGTGCATGAGACATTGACATAGAGAAGGGCTGCATGCTTTAAAACACACCGTCTGCATATTAGCTTGAGCACAAAATCCTGCAGCACTGTAATGTCCACACAAACCTTGTCCCAAAATATCTGTACAGTCTAAAGCAGTGGGGGGGGGGGGGGGGGGGGGGGGGGGGGGGGGGGGGGGGGGGGGGGGGGGGGGGGGGGGGGGGGGGGGGGGGGGGGGCTTACAGCACCGAAAAGGGTCCGCAAAGGTGAAAAGGTTGAGAACCACTGGTCTAAAGTATAAAACAATCTGGTAAAACTATTTAAATTTAATCACTTTATAGGTTGCTTCTAGGGGGGGGGGTTTAGTGGAAAACAACGTCAAATTACACTGTAATGGCTGTTTCTTGTTGATTCCCGATGTCGTAAACCAGAAAAAAGAATTAAAATTTTGGTCCTGGACCGAATGTGGTTGTAACTTTATGCACCATGTAAAGGTTGCTTGTTAATAAAAAAGGACAAAAATACCTAAAACTTCTAAGGGGGGGGGGGGGACGGGTAAAGTGACAATTTCAAGAAAGAATAATACGCTTTCAACGTTTTCGCAACAATTGTGTTTTTTAATCAACACTTAGCTGTTCGTATAAGTATAAAAGTCACTGGTCGTGACGTAGCCCACTTACCTTGACAAAAGACTACACCAAACAAGGGAACAAAAACAAGAAGATATATCTTCATGCTTAACTATGCTTACATATAGCCTATGTTGTTTTCCAACACAACGTTTGGAGGCCCTACAAAAGTAAACATTTTCATAAAGCACATTTTTTTGAAAGTACAACATCAATTTTTATAAGCCTTATACTAGAACAAGTACTAATACGTTTTTTAAAAAACCTAGTTGTTTAAAGTGCTTAGAACCTTACCCTAATGATTTGATTGTCTATGTACAATACTCTGTGCCGACGTACGCTCTAAAACGCTAAGTACATCTTGCAACACACGACTAAATGACTATAATTATTCCTTGTTTCCGTTTACAAACGTTTCAAATAGCGCAGCAGTGACGTCTCACACAATCCTGGTTTCTTTTTTTTCTTTTTTTTTCACGGGGTTCGAACCCAGGACTCTCCCGGGGACGAATCCCGATCAGGTTTTTTTTATGTCTGTATATAGTTAGTCGAAATAGAAATAATTGCGGCAGCGCTATCTGATGGCCGATTATTTCATCTTCGCTATGTTGTTGCCGCTGCTAGCTGTGTGTCCAGAATTTCTTTTGTCATTCAGCAATAGAATTGATAACATATCTTACATTTTCTTACTTTTACTTTGACATCTAAAAGTCTATTGGATCAAAAACATAAGTGTCGTGTGCAGGTGCACAGAGCAGGGATTGGTAAAACACCTTTATATATTTTAAACAGAAAAATGTACACTCGCTTTAACAGTATTGTTAAGTACTAAACCGACATCACTTTGGTCGAAAGTTCATGCCCAGTTCGAACTGAATTTGTGAGCCATAGTTTTTACCTGTTACTCCCAACAAACAGGAGTACCGTTGGATGGCTACACTAGCTAAGCCGATACCGTAATGTTTGCAACTTTTTTAGTTGTTGTAAGTTTTACACGAAAACATATATAGGTCTACCTGGTTGAACAAACTTTAAAAAAGAATTAAACAAATATAAATCTTTTCAATCGAAACCTGCATTTTAACTAGATTTCTAAAACAAAGTTTTGTTATAAGTAGTAAAGTTTTAAATGGCATTTGCTACAGTGCTTGTTTTTGGTGTTATTTACCCATATATCTCGTTATTGTTATGAGTAGCTTTCAGGTTGTTTAAATTGCATACCTATTGCTATGACAACTATACGTCCCACACCTATTGATTTGCTCGGTAGTTAGAAAGACTTCGATGTTTTAAACTACAAAACAAAGCCATGAAGGGATAGGTAGCAAAAACGACAAAACAGAAGTTTAGAAGGGATAGGTTATTTTTGAAACTTACTGCCAACAAACGTCGGCCTTAAAAAAGTTGCATAATTTCATGATGGCTGTTCGTTATTGGTAAAATGTAAAAAAATGTAGTTTAGTCGGATTTACAATTTACAACTGTCATTTAACTTAGACGCACTAATTCAATGGTTATCAGACGGTAGGATATCCAAATTGACAAATTAAAAACATCCTCTATTAATGATGTTTTGGGAGACACTGCGATACATCTGCAAACAATAGCTAATAATAAAAACAACTTAAATCAAGTTTATTTCAATTCAAAATGACGATCGATAAAAGTTGAGATGTTTTGCGAGAAAAAGATAAACTATTTTAACTCAAACACATTTTCGTTTTAATTGATTATTTTCAACATCCGAATATGTAACAAGATAAGCATGCAGCAAAACCAACATTGAAAAGCTGGTTTCAAAAAGCAGGTGTGATGAAAACAACCAATTGCAGAACTGTAATAATTTTCGTAATTTAACTAATGAGAAATTCATGAGGGGGGGGGGGGGGGGGGGGGGGGGGGGGGGGGGGGGGGGGGGGGGGGGGGGGGGGGGGGGGGGGGGGGGGGGGGGGGGGGGGGGGGGGGGGGGGGGCTTTAAATGTTTTCCCAAAGTTACAAGTATGTTTAATAATTGCTCAAAAAATAATTTGGAATCAGCACAAGGGTTTCGCTTTTGGATAGTCAGTCAGCAACTCAACTCAACGTAAGGCAGCATTATAATCCACTTCTGCAAGAAATTCAAGAAAATCGAAGACTCCATTTCCGTCCTGGTCATCATACATCGACCCAAGGAATTTCTTACAACCGAAAGTGACGCCACTTCCGCATGCAATCTCGCTAAGATCTGCGTTCAAATCAAATTTACTTGTACTGTATTGTATTAAAAACAGTTCTGACCTTTATGTTTTAAGAAATTTTTAAACTTAATATTATTATTTCTTCGGAAAAACTAAGACTGTTTGTCGTTTACTGCCAGTATTACAAAATGTATAGAAAACACTATGTATCAGGTAAAAAAACACACAGATACACAACAAACAAAGACTTACAATCTGCGTTTGCCGGATAGTCGTTGTGAGTGTCTGGTAAAGCTGATACGGTTAAGATCCTAAAGTCGGGATTGTTTGTTCGGAAATCGTTTGCCGCAATTTTTGCATTATCTATAAGCAAAAACTGATTTAAGTTTCATGCATGGACACATAAGCACTAAGGTAATTATGAAACTAAAAACAGCATAACAATGCAAAGAGTACAAGTGCCAAAAAAGGTTTAGAACCCTTATTACTAGGGCGATTATTATGATTATTATTTTTTGATATTTTTTGATTTGTCAAAAGTTTTATAATAGGTCAAAAATTGTTTACAAAATCATTTGTTTTTAAAAAGTCACAATTGTTTAGTAACTACATTGTCGTGGTGCTGTAGAGGTTGCACTGTCAGTAAACTTTTCGTTTTACACCTTGGCCCATTGTCTACTTATGGTGAATCATAAACCGTTACGTTAAATAGTTTGGTTGATATGGTGTGATGCTCAACACACATCAAAACGTGAAAAATTTTGGTAGGCTCGAAGTCATTATACCGCAGCTGTAGGTTAGGTCAGTGGTGGGATTCAGCCGGTTCGCACTGGTTCTATAGAACCGTCTCACGAAATTTTATGAGATCAGCAAACCGGTTAGCATTACTGGTTACTTTTAATGGACTTTTTGTAACAGAACAACCGACCGAAAAATATGACTTTTATGGTAGAACCGGGTGACTCTTGCTTCGATTTTGCTTTGGATGGTTCATGTATCTTTCGTTTAGACAGACGTATTGAAAAATTTTTGTTGTATCTAAGCTGCAGTTTTTCGGCAGTGCTTTTTAATTTGCTCTCTTCCCTTTTCAGAATAAGCTAGGTCTGTGTTCAGATTTTTGCCCTTCTGTTATATTTTTTTCACATTTTGTCAAAATTTTCAATTTGTAGGTCAAATTTTTTCGTATTTTTAGGTCAAAAAATAAACGCCCTACTTATTACCATTATACAAATAAGGAAAAAATATTTTGAATTATGTACAAAGAACCATTAGCATTATATTAAGTAGCAAGATTTTCTATTTTCGGATCAGTATAACAAAAATGTCATAATAATGAATATTGCTGTAACGACAAATATGACCACTTTTGGCAGTTTGAATTATCACGTTTTGATGCGCAAAAGGTTAAGACTACTGTGAGCGATGTTTTTAAAATTGGGCTGTAGGACATTTCTTACTCAACGTATTTTTCTTACTCAACGTATTGCTTTCTTTCCCCACGATATTCTCGCTGAAGATAATAGTATAATTTGCATCGGCCTCCGCTCCCATAGAGTATTGGTGATCAGTTGCACATCCGAAGAGAAGCGAAAGGGTCCAGGAATTACATTCATATTCCATCATGTGCATCTGAAATAGGTGACAAGTTAATTTGTTAGATTTTAATTGCACCCGTTTAGTTTTGTTTCCAAGACATTTAGCACGCAACAAGTAAAACGTAAAGTGCCGTTTTTTTTGTGTCCGCAAAAACCCAACGATGTTTTTATTGAATATAACGCTACTGTTTCCTACCGATGTGTTATAGTCAGATTCATCGAAAGTCATCACAACATAAAAAAAAACGTTGCTGTTGGTACAAGGTCCTGAATGCTGATGGATTGCAAACAAACTGTTGCTGTTTTCCGAAAGCCAATCGCCGAGTCTGTAAATTACAAAATTGTAAAACCTGTAAACCATAATCTATACTGATGTAACACTTACAAATTATCGTTTTTTTCAAAAAAGTATTTCCTTATTTTCCGACAAACCANTGGGCGCGGCCTTTGTATCCGGTTGCCAGCTTGCGTCATGCGCTTCTAACTTAACACAATAAAAAGAGAATACACGCGAATAAAGTTACAAGAGTTGCGATAAAGTATGCGTCAGTTTTTAGTTTTTGAAATGCGTGGTTTGTTTCTTTTAACAACGCAAGCCTAAACGTTTCCTGTCCCATCTGAGCAAACCGAGCCATATCACATCCTTCTGCCGTTCGTCTGCTATTTGAGGCATGACGGAAATGATTGATTGTCTGTGTTATTATAACACCATGGTTAGCAAATCGCACCATTTTGGATTACGCAACATCACCCTTACCCCAATGGGTCAATTTTACACCTATGGGGGAGAATACAAACATATTATTTGCACCTTACTTTGATTGGTCATGAATGTGAGGTTTTCACAATATCAACAACGCACCACACTACATACCATTAATAATGTCTCTAACGTTGTTTTATTATATTTGGGGTAAATATGGTGAATGTTATCCTCGAAAGGGACCAAGTGACAAACGAGATAAAAAAATCTGTAAACCTCATGATTGCATTTCTCATCTTCAAACTAAACAAAACAACCCACTTAAGACCCCCCCCCCCCCCCCCCCCCCCCCCCCCCCCCCCCCCCCCCCCCCCCCCCTGGTTCACAAAAACAACTAAAATAGGAGTTTTCTCATTTATTGAATCTGTCTATTTGATCGAAGTAAATAGGAAAGTTCGCTCTGGTAAGCACACCACCAGCAGTTTGCACATGCGGGGCGCCTGAACCTAAACTTAATTCCTTTTCAGAACATTGGTTCAGGTCCTTATTGCCATCAAAAACTGCAAGCAACTTGGCTGCAAAAAAGAACACCGAATTATTTCTTATATATTTGTGTTGCCATGTTGTATTACCTTGTCAGATTTAGTATGGAGAAATGGTTTGGTATTACAAAAAGTATCAAAGCATTTTACGCATGCTAATTTGACGCGGGCGTTTAAAATAGGTGGAGCTATTAACGTGAGAACTTACAGTAGCCAGGGTTGCTAATTTCCCGTAGGTCAGTGGTCGGCAACCGCCGGTCCGCGGCCCGGTACCGGTCCCCGAGGAGTTCGTTACCGGGCTGTATAAATTTTCAGGTTTGATGCTATAAAACATTTTGCCCATGTGTCCCGGGCATGATAAACTAATTTAAGCGTTTTATAGCTATATATTTGTAGTTTTTTGAAGACCGGTCCGCGATAAAATTTTAGTTTCAAAACCGGTCCCGGTGCGAAATAGGTTGCCTTCCCCTGCCGTAGGTGACGCACGCAAATATTTTAAATGCAATTTGTGTGAAAATTTTTTTATACCACTTACGAGAAATACATGAGACTTCTGTGACATTGGGGTAAAACCATTCTCCGTTTCCAATACACTTGTTGGTGTCATCGGATCCTGATTTTATGTATCCTGGATTGCAAAAGTACAAGATCCTCGTTCCAACCGGGTTTGATGCATTGGAAGTGGTGAAGTCTCCTCCTGTCAGCAGCGGAGTCGCCGGACAAGCTGGTGAAATATTTCTAAGTTTTATTATTTGTCACTAAATCATTAACATAAAACTTAAGGGTAGAGAGAGCGAGATATGTTTTTCCCTTTAATATACAATATTTAAAATGCCCTATGCATGCCCGCTTAACCATTTTAATGCAGTGCTATAGCGAGCCAATCCAACTGTTTTGTAGTTTTCGAGCAGAACAATGTACTCGGCAACAACTTTTGTCATTAGAAAGACTCGCTATTCAATTATGACTATGTTAATTGTATTTGGTTGATCAGTGATAAAGATCGCAGAACTCTGTTTTCAACGTAGTGACAAATTAATTGTAGTTAAACATACAATACCAGGTGATATACAAGCATTGCTCTTCCAGCAGGTTTATTTAAAAAATGATACTTCTGCGTCCCATACGAGTCGCATTCTTTATACAGATAAAGAATATTAAAGTATAATAGAACTGCCGGGAGAGCAATACCTCATCTATAAATCCAGGGCCGTCAACGTTCTGATACCAATTGTTAAATGATGACCTGCAAAAAACCTGGTGGTTGTAAATTGGCTGCAGCCTAAAAAGTTACTAATATTGCAGTTGTGATACGATTCCGGCTTAATGACACAATCACACCAGGCCTGTTGTTAACAATTGATACACACAAAGACTGAACAATTCCACATAAAGCATTGACTTGGGAACGTTACATATTTTAATATTAAATTAAACATTATATATTTTTTGGATAGAACTGTGCGCAAAGTTTGTAAATTTTTGAAGCAAGAAATAGAAACAGAAATCTGGACACAGAGCGCGCCATTAATCTGAGGGCTAATTAAGGAAGTAATATGTCAGGTCATATTTCTGCTCAACGGCTGCAAATCGTTTGGGAGAAAAAAAATCGCGGGATTTCTATTAAAGCATCTAACAAATGATACGTTGTGATAATATAGAAAAAGTCTAACATATAGAACAGTAAACCGGATTAGGTTTATCCGGATCTTCGACTAATTCGTACAAACCTTGGATTTTTTGATTTCATGCGTACTGTGAAACTAGATGAACTTAATCTTACATGTTGTTGCAATAATACTTTCACAGTAAATTATGTTTCAACGTTTAACTAAAGCTTTATTTTTTGTATGATATATATTTAGACCAAATACCTGGGCCGGATGAAAAGACGTCGTGGGCCGTAGTTTGGTGCCCCACCCCCTGCAATGGCACTATATTTTAATTTTGGATCAATATTTTTACGCGCGTTAACATACGGCATAATGAGCGGTTTATAAGTTAGTACCACCCCCAACAATGTAGAGGAAGCAACAGACAACGTGCTTAGATTTGACGACTAAATAAG
>QLIY01001814.1:0-28248 GCA_003260075.1 Phallusia mammillata
GTGATTCAAAAACGATTTCCTTTTCCAAGTTGCAACTAGCACAAAAACCTAACTTCACGCCACGAAATTTCTCTTCACAGTATGCATTTATATTGCTATTATCTGGAATTGTTTCAAAAACTGGCAAAGCTAAAACCGATTGTTTATGAAGAATATTAGATTGTTGGTCACATGACTTACACGTTTTTGTTATATGTAGCTGAAACGTACAATCTAAATTACAACCTTTCAAAACATAATTGAAATCAAAGATTTGCAAAAATTCACTTGCATCTTGGTGTTGGCCGAGAACCCAACCAAGATGACAACACATATCGCGGACTAACCGAAGGTAAGCTGCCTCTTCCACTTTCCCTCGTCGGAGGTCGCAAATTACGTTCGCAACTCTCCCATTTAGATCGTTACAATCAATTAAAACACTCGGTAAATCTACAAATATACTTTGTATACCCTGCAGTACAGAATTCATCCAGCAGTTATTAAACTTGTTTGGAAGACCAACTGAGACCCCAGTTTTCTTCTTCGAGAAATTTATTATTTTTAAGTTACAACTTAATGAATCTTGAACCAATGCGTACACCAACCAAACTCGATAGTTCGTAACGTCAAAGTTTACATGGCGAATCTCAAGAATGGCTGATGCAAGGCGATCAACTGTATAACAAACGCATAATCCACAACTAGACTGGTCTTGCTGAACGACTGTCGAATCACTTGTAAATGTAATGTCCTGGTCAGTTATACATTTAAGGGCTGGAATAAGGTATTTGTTTACTAAACTTTTCAAGCGATCGCTGCTGGAAACAACCGAGTCGTACAGAACTAGAGTATTATTCAACTGACTTAACCACAACACAACAAAATGATTTTCATACAAAACGGGTAAAACAACATTTTCACATAACTGTCCGTCACTGTTTATTATTCCTTTTAATGCTCGTTGCATGTTTTTAATTATTTTCCACTTAAAATTTCAGAAGCTAAAACACTTGACACACATGCAAATTTACCAGGCGAAATCGAATTACATATGGCGACAGTTCTAGTAATATAGCAATCTACAACTTTATCCGTTAACCACCCAAGCGTCGCATCGTTGTGAGAACGAGCAAAATTTTCAGTAAGCGCAATATACGTTTTGCCCCTTGGTTTTGGGCAAACCGAACACATGTCCAACCATGACAATGAATGGCGCCATTTAGTGATTATTGCAGTTTCAAATATGGACTGGGTGTTGTGGAGAATTTGGTGCCAAATGAAATCTGCAACAGGTTTGCAAATTGAAATCAATATTTCCGGGTCAGGGCAAAAAGCAAATCGTGCCGTGAAAGGACTAGGGGACATTCCTGTTTCTTTCGAAGTTTCATTCCGGTATTGTAGCTGCTTAAAAGCAGTATCTGAAGAGTAATAACTTGTTCGTTTGCGTTTTCTTTTTCTAAATTTTGACTCAATCACAGGAGTCAATAGTTTCTTGCTCGAAGTACGATTTTGGGTGGATTTAAGATAAATGTGGGAGTCAGCAAACAGTTTTTGCAAAATCATTATGGCTTGATAATACTTTACAACGAAGTCGTCAATTTTAGCAATTCGTTTCCAATCTATCACATTTGTTTTTAAATCTCCAAAATGTTGTTCAATAATTCCTTGGGTTCGGTTGTTCTTCAAAATGCTTTGATGGCCTAGTTGTTTAAGGTTGTTACATATATCACTATGCTGTTTGTACTTTAGCGATTGATCACCGGAAGTTGTGCCTTTGTGCATATGTCGGGACAAATCTCCAAGCATAAATTTTGAAGTAGAACAGATTCTGCTTAAAGTTATTTCCAAAACTTTACTCGAAATCTCAGTGTTATGGTATATATTTGTATGCATTTGGGTCGGTGGTGTAGAATCAGATATTGTTTTAAGAACGGTATCTAATTTTCGTTTGTATCTGGCATAGAAGGGTGAGTGACTTTCTTGCAACTTGTCCGATGCTTTTGCAGTAAAAAAATAGTCGGTTTCGTCTGTAACTGTTTTGCCGTCATTGTCATGGTCGAACCGAGCGGATTGCGACTGACCTTGTGTCTTAAGTCTTTTAAAATGCAATTCGACCAATGAGGAAGAAGCTTCGCTGTTGGTTAAAATGAAAAAGCTTTCTACTGCTTCGTCTAACTCTTTAACGGTCGAACACGAAAACATGACGTTTATCCAAAACAAGTAGGTTTTGACTAGTTTTTTGTTTTTGCAGTATTTACCACACAAAATTTTTGCTGCTTTCATAGCGTGGCTATAGCAATTGGCAACAAATGTTTTTTTGCAGGTCGGAATCGCCAGGTACACCTGTTACAATTCTGTAACAACGCCTGTAATAATCTAAGCGCGATTCGCGACACATTGCTTTTAAAACAGCGTTCCACATTGCCATTGAGCCATCAATTACTATCAACTTGGGTTTTTTCGCTGTCCCACACAATTTTACCGCATCAAATAAAAAGTTTTCTAAAAAGTGACTAATTGTATTGGCGTCGTGGTGACTTGTTACGCACGTAGCAACAGGTAGCGGTGTGCTCCCTGGTGTCGGGTTTCGAATAAGTAAAGTGTAAACTTGAAAATCAGAGTAATTTTGAAGGCGGCATAAAATACTTCCGGTCGCATTGAAGTAAACCACGTCAAACATGCAAGTGCGATGAAAGATTTTTATCGGTGCATCTATGTACAGGATTACCATTGGGGGGTGTAAACTTATTACTCTTACAAAACGATTTTGTTTTTCATCCATTTCCAATCGAATTGAGGTTTATAAACCAGAGTTTGCTTTTTCGGTGACCATAATTACTTTCACTTTTAATATTATTTAATACAGATTGTGACGGTAAAAAAGTGTGGGCCCCTAACCATCGTTCCTCCGGTTTCATGCCATCGTAAATTTCCCTATATTTTTTAACAGCGGNTGCCATCGTAAATTTCCCTATATTTTTTAACAGCGGTTTGGTTCTGTAAAGATTTGCGAAGCTTTTTCCTCATTGGCCCACAGCAACGCCTACTACGTTTACATCCGGGACGATGATTTCTTTTACCACTTATTTCAACATGCCCTCCAACTCTGTCAACAAACGACCAAAACGTTACCACTAATTTAGTTTCGCAATTACAAGTCTCACAATTTTGATGACCACAGTAAAAATTTATCCAACCTTCCTTGTAGCATTTATCTGCTTTAGAAATTGCAACAACTCCATTTGGATCAATCAGGTATTTATTTTTTACATTAGGCACACAACCGCTATAAATTTGATGCAAGTAATGCAACGTGATTTCAACGTATCGAGAACCATGGAAGTGGTTTGTTGTTCTATTTTTAACCATAGAGTGCCATTCTTGCAATGAAATAACAAACTTTTCTTGTATGTTAATATCATCGTTGTGTTTATATTCTGATCTTGTTGCGTCATTTATTTTTCCAAGTTCATCAAAAACATTATCCACAAAACAATCCTCACTCAAAAAGTCGCTACAAGTACTATCAACACATTCTTCAGTAAGCGTTTTGTTCGACTCAGCGTTTTCATGTTCGTTTTCATACAAAACTAAATGATCATTCTCGCCGTTAATAGTAACAGAATGAGACAAAGAATCGTTGGCCACTGGCAATACACAAAATTCAGTCTTTGGTAAGGTAGGAGAAACGACAGAGGGGTCACAAGACGACGAACTCTCTAAAATATTACTTAAAACAGTTACTGGCGAGTTATTTTTAACAGATTCGGGCCCATCTGTTAAGTCCATTATTTTGTGTTCATAAAACGATCTAAAACGATGCCTGCTATTAGGACAAACCATATGAGTACGATTCCACTCGACAGCCGAAAACGTAACTGCGGGAGAACAACAATCAAATACGCAACTGGGGTGATACCACTGTGAGCAAGTTTCGCATTCAACCATTAACCGACCATCATAAGGGGTTTGACAAACACAATACGTAATGGATTCGTTAAGTGAATTAGTGACTGAACTATTTTCAGATTGTTTGACAACAACATCGCAATCTCCATTTATTTCAGTATAAGAGTGCTGAACAGCCTGTCTGAATCTTAAGTCAGTTATCCATCTATTGCAAACTCTGTCGATTTTTTGAATTTACGGCTAAAGCGGATGACTCCAAAAAAGCTTTTACCGCTCGGTATGGCAACTTTGAAACATTTGGATAATGGTCTAAGCATTTCGCCAAAGCGATAATTGGACCGTTATCAATCTTGTTTTGATCGTCAACAAAAACATCCTTGTTCAAAACGGTTACCGAAAGTGAACATAGGTTTTTACTAATTACGTCGCGGTGCTTGCTGCAAAAGCTTTGTAAAAACCTAAACCGCTTCATTATTGGCATATTTTTCCACAAGTGACTTTCGCGCAGCAATCCTAAACTACGGTCTCGATTAAATTTTTGTAAGTTGTGCTGGGTCATGTAATCCGAAATGACTTTAACAGTCTCGGCGAAATTTGCCTTTTGTGGCCCACCCCCAATTTTAACAATTTTAGGCAGATGTAGCAAATGAGAAGTAAATGGCAAATTGATACCTGGTCGTTGTTTTAAACATTTTTTTTTTCGATAAAGATTTCTTTGTCTTTGCTTCAATGTTCCACGAAACCGACGTGATTGTAGTATCCAGCTAAAAACAATTTTCGTTAGACCAATGGCGAATTTAAGTAATTGAGGTAAGCCGGTGGAACTCAAACCATACAGTATAAAATCAAAATAAAACAAACTGAACAGACCCAGGCAGAAAATCACAAGTCCGGCAACATTTAGCAGCAGCAGCACAAACGAAACAAGCTCTGAAAGATTTCCTGTGTTGCCATTGCTAGGGGGTCGAGCAACCTCAGCTACCTTGCCCTTCGCTCCTCCGTCAGCTTTGCTAGGGGGTCCAGCAACTGCAGCTACCTTGCCCTTCGCTCCACCGTCAGCTTTGCTAGGGGGTCCAGCAACCTCAGNGTGAAAATTTGCAAATGTAGCAAAAAAGAAATTTAATGTTTATCCAAGAGGTTTTGTTCAGAGGCCCAACCGGATGTAGAAAGGAAACGGTCCATTTTCGAACGATTACACGAGCATTAGCCAACACGTTTGAAAATAAAGTGTGTCGCGTTTTACGTACATTTGGACATTGTAGCCAACGTAAAACATTAGGTGTTAAGTAGCAATTATGCGTATACCTCAAGCACGAAAGGTTTGCCCATTTTGGACCGGATGTCATCACAAAGAAATTCCACTTCTTCCCGAATTCTTGCTTCCAAACTCTTACCTTGTAAGTTAGCTCTGAAAATATGCGCACTAACTGGTTATTAAACTACTAGTTTGACAATAATCCGCATTTTACACATTACCCAGCCAATGCACGCAGTCCAAATCGTCTTTGTACTTTCCAGGCATCTTGATTGTTCAAAAACATAATTCCGTGGTCTCCGCCACAAGCGAAGTTCGTAAAAAATGTTTGGAAGCGTCCATTGAATACAACGTTTTGCTGCACAAATGCCTGTGAACAAAGATACAGCTAATGGAAACTAAAAAAGTTTCGCACCAAATTTGTTTCTGGAATGGAAGTGTAAAAACGTGTTGGTTTGTGTTATCTACCTGATAACGTTGACAACAGAGAACAAAGATATAGCTAATAAATACAAATTTCGCACAGACTTTGTTTCTGGTATGCCGGGAATGTTAGTGTCAAAACGGCTTGGTATCGTGCTGTATATTCCCTTGTTATACGTTGTCAACACTCTTTAAGTTATAACCTGCTCGATGGCCTCATAGCTGTTCAGAACAACCGTTCTGTGTGGTCCAAGCTTCATGTAGATCACAGGTCCATACTTTTCTGTCCATTTAGAGAAAGTTCTTTCTGGATGTTTATTGAGGAAAGGTAAACAACCAACTATAGGAAAGTNAATCCTTTGTCTCAATTCTACCTGCGCTTTGGGGTACACGCTGCAGGACGCCTCAACCAAGCTTCGGTAAGCTGCTTCGACGCAGGCGATGGATGGGGGGGGGGAATTCCCCCTTTGCTGAAGAATTCCAGCCACAATAATCTGCGACAATATTCGTCCATATTGACCAACTATTACTTGAATTGACGTAAAATCCTTTGTCTCAATTCTACATGCGCTTGGGGGTACACGCTACAGGACGCCTTAACCAAGCTTCGGTAAGCTGCTTCGACGCAGGCGATGGATTTGCCTGAATCAACGTCGTTAGTGCCAAGTGCTAGTACCACAAAGTCGACGTTGCCGAACTTTCGCCCAAACTCCACTTCGATGCATCCATGGTCAATATGGCCACCTGGAAGAGAAATTGCATTAAAAACGAATGAATCACTGTTACATGATACCACCCGTGGGTAAACAAGGTTCCTTCCGTTGCTGTCCGTCACCAACAACACAGAAGGAAGTGGTGAACCGTCAGCACGGAGATAGCCTGTTTGTTTTCCACTGACTCCCTTCTAATATTTTACAGCAGGCGTTCGTCTTCCCATGTTGTTTTACAAAAGGTTTTCAATATTTCTCAGTTGAATAATAAATCAATGTTTTCTGCGATAGCATAAATGAGCAATGTTTACAAATGCAACTATAACCGAATAGCTTTCACTTATTTTAATTTTTAGAGAATTCTACTTTTCGGAAAGTGTTCAGAGTGAGCTTTTAACCTTTTAATTCCAAGTGTTTACATTAAATTTTAAGGGTCCTACTGTTACGTCATATAGCCAATAATGCATACACATGCTAAATTGTAAAGGTGTCTGACAAAAAGTTATTTTGCTGAAAATTCTTTAATCGCGCCAAATTTATTTTATTACCAAGGTTTTAAGCATGCTTTGGTCTACATTTATGCCAATTTTTATTCAATTCTCATTTTCGGAAAGTGTTTGAAAAAAGTTGTAAACTCAAGGGCTTAGCCGTCACGTCACAGCCAAAATGGTGCACATGCTAAATTGTATAGGTGTCTGACAAAAAGTTATTTTGCTGAAAATTCTGTAATCGCGCCAAATTTATTTTACTTTCAAGGTTTTAAGCATGCTTTGGTCTACATTTCTGCCAACTTTTATTCAATTCTCATTTTCGGAAAGTGTTTAGATTAGGCTTTAAACTTTAAGGTTCCTACTGTTACGTCATAGAGGCAATAATGCATGCACATGCTAAATTGTATAGGTGTCTGACAAAAAGTTATTTTGCTGAAAACTCTTTAATCGTGCCAAATTCATTTTATTATCAAGGTTTGAGGCATGCTTTGGTTTACATTTCTTCCCATTTTTATACAATTCTCATTTTCGGGAATTGTTTAAAACAGGCTCTAACTTCATACCTAATAATGTACACTGCTGCACATGCTAAACACACCTATCAAAGCTCCTGACTTGCTTAGCTTACTGAACAACACACTTGTGTTACCTAAACGAGAACAACAGTTTTGACTTCAACAATTTTGAATGAAGTACTAGAAAGGTAAAATCATCGTACAAACGTAACGACAACGCAGAAATAATGAAACATGTCCACGCCATGTATCCATACAGACACGAGGCATTAACTACGTAACAATGACCGCCACAGAACTTTGGAGTTAATGAAATTCATTGCTTGAAGAAGTGTTTGGTATTGGAGTTTATTTAGGGTTGTTTTGCTGTATAGGAGTGCTTAAAATTCATCACATTAAAAACAATAAAAGAAACCAAGCTGTGCTGAACCACTTGTGCAACAAATGCCGCGCATTGAACAGCAGAAGCATAACTGCTGTGTACCTTTTGTATTTACTGTTGTCGTTATTTTTTGTTTTTATATGGAATGAAAAAAAAGCAGATGATTTTTCTTTTTTCAATTGCCCAAATTGGCAATTTTGCTGATTTTGAATAATTCCTTACAATATTGTACCCTAAATTTCGGACATTTGTAGTGGTTTTATTGGTAGAAATGGTTTTATTGGTAGAAATCCTGTCCAGGTATCTATGCCATTTCCAAACATGTACGGGTGACTCCGGACGTCTGGTTGTGTTGAAATACGGCACCTGCAAAATTAAAAGTCTTAAAGATTGTGTGAAATTTTGTGCAGTCGTGCGTAAAATAATTTTCCATATCTTCGTCGTTCATTTCGCCAGGTGACAATCCTGTTTTACACCTGTTTATCATTAGGTCGGGTCCAG
Source organism: Phallusia mammillata (assembly GCA_003260075.1). Lineage (NCBI taxonomy): Eukaryota > Metazoa > Chordata > Ascidiacea > Phlebobranchia > Ascidiidae > Phallusia > Phallusia mammillata. The sequence continues at coordinate 8,166 of QLIY01001814.1, forward strand.
CAACTGGCTACTTTGCTTGTACAACTATTCAAAAAATACTGATACAAGTGCAACACTATATACGGATCTGTTCATAAGTTTAATGGTGAAAACAACGGCCCAAATTGATGTAAAAAGCGACAAGCTTTATTGTTAAAACGTTTCGGCATATCACTGATTGTAAGATTCTTGCCTCTAGTGGCGCCAAGTTGTTATGTGCGTGTGCTCTGGCATTACTGTGCATTGCTGTGACGTCGTGACATCAAATCCCTTGTGGTGCAATTACCTTGTGCGAGACCGCATGGTTTGCGTTTTATTAGTGTCTGATTTATGTGCTGACCCCGTGAAAGTGATTATGTAATAGGTAACTAACTGGTATGTGTTTCTTTCTATGTAAATAAGGAAGTTTACTGATAAGAGGCCAACTGCCGACGGATATACTTAAGGCGTGTAAAGAGTAAAGACCTGAGTTACTGCGAACCCAAGTCGTACCTGCATACCTTGTGTTGTCCATTATACTGTTTTACTATGCGTTTCACGATTTGACTACTGTAAATACGATCAAAAACTGAATTAATTACAAAAGTTAATCTTCTACTATACCAACTTCAAAACAAGCAATACATTGGTATGGCAACCGCATAAAATTGCTCGTTTGTGAATAAAGACGTTGCGTTGACATGTGCTGTACTAATGTTGCATGTTGAGTTGGAATAACATTTCAAGGAATTCTTTGTTTTTTGAACTTAATATTGTTTTTTATCAACATCCATTGTCGTTTCGGTTATTTCGGTAACTTTATGCAAACCATAAAATCCGCCCACAGTTGCACCTGTGTTAAACTGTACCAACGTCAAGGAGCTTGCAACAAAAATACGCCAAACTCCATACTGCCACCATGAGGACGTGGTCTGGTCTGCTCTGACCTGTCGCTACTAAAGCTTTCCAAAATTTTGTTTTGCATACTTTGTATGCATTGCTGCGTTGTTGATAATTTGCGTTAGTTTTTGCTATTCTATACATTTTTTAGAGTATGTTCTCTAGTTTCTCATTCAAAAAGGCAGAAATACATCACAAATATACCAACTATTATTCTATCCAAGTAAGCATCTTAATGCATTGCCGACGGTGGTCGTGGTGGTGTACGTTTCTGCAACGGGCAAAACTGTCAGCCAATGTCCAGTGATGCACAAACTTTATATTTATACGATTTGGAAAGCTAGCAACAACAACGGATAAGGCAGAAAAATATATTTGAAGAGGTACAGCAACACATTGCAAAAAATCACAAGACTGCGTTATGTAAAAAACACTGATGCGCAATAATTAAAAAAAAAAACAATACACTGATGCGCAATAATTAAAACAAATTTCTTGTGTTCTGATCTGACGGGATTGACATTAATCGCATTTGCAAACAGTGTTGTAGGCCTGTGACTTGCCTTGTCATTTTGACAAACACCGGAATGTTTACAAACTAAACAATGTGGATCGGTGTGGCTCAACATGGTGGGTGGTGCGGACTTCTCGGTGTCGAAGTAATATAAAACCGCGATTTTAACAAAATACGGTCAGCCAATCAAGTATGGGCGATTGTTTACATGATGTAAACGGATTTAAAACAAATCAACCTATTCATGATTTTTGGTCGATCATGAAACAAAGAAATTTCGCTTAAAATTGCATTGCGGTGCGTTTTAACATTTACAGGATACGTTAATTATCGCTCTTTCATAATCAGATGGTAATGTGGCGATGAATAAACTGGACCAGACGTTCCCTCCATAGACGGATTCGGGTCATCAGGGTTTGGTAACACTTCGAATTTTTGCATCAAGCAAACAAAAAACAGAAAAATTTCCATTCTGGCCAAATTTTCTCCAAGGCAGTTTCGCGGACCAATTGAAAATGGAATTACATAATCAGATTTGATAAAATTTCCATCATCATCAAGGTGTCTTTCTGGATCAAACTTTTCTGGGTTGGGCCAAAGTTTTGGATCGTTGTGCACATGCCATAAGTTGCTTAATATCTGAGTGGAAAATAACTTAATCTAAAGCAGTTTAAACAGTTTTACAAAAAGTGACAGTAGGCAGATTTAAATTTATTTTCTGAGAAAGTTTGATAATTATTGTTACTTGAGTGTTTTTTGGAATGTGATATCCGAAAAGCGTCGTGTCTGTTGTGGTTTGGCGTGGAACTCCAAGCGGCACAAGTGTTTGTACACGATATATTTCCTGTATTACGGCTCGAACGTAAGGAACATCGGCATCAAGTTTTACTATTCCTTCACGACCTAAGACCATTCATGTTAAAAGTAAAAAATGTTTCTCTAAAAACTTATGGCGCTGATGAAATCCCTTTAAAACGAATTCCGCAAATTTCAACGATGCAAATCGGTGAATCGTTAATGGAGTCTCTGATGTTAATGCAATTATATCTGCGCGTTATTATGCTAAAAACGTGTGTGTGCGAATGGGGGTCTACGATAAAATCACAACAGTGTTTAAAACTTTAAATACGGGAAACTTTTTTTAACCGAATTTCAGGAAATAGCTTATATACGTACCAATTACGCGGTCAATCTCATCATGAACTTTCTGTTGAACTTTTGGTTCTTTTATTAAATAAACAAGGATCCAGCGCAATGTAGAAGAACTTGTTTCAGTCCCGGCTGCCAATAAATCCTTCAGGAATATTCTCAAGTGTTCTTTCTGTGCAAATTATGAAAAAAAAAAATCAAAAAAATATTACTTTTTCTCGCTCATTTAAACGCAAACCTTTTCAAATGAAGGAGAATTTTTCTTGTGCTCCACAAGAAAACTGTCGATAAAACCATTTGGCCGTTTTGCGTCTAATTCTTTTTCTCGCTGATCAATAAGACCGTCAAATAAAGCTGCAAAAAATTGGATATACATATGTATATATATATAAACTGCTTAAGCTTACCGTTCCCCTTCGCAATTCCCTCTTGCATGTTTTCATATGCCTTTCTTATACTTGGAAAAAATCGGCTCCACGGGGCTACCGTTAAAAGTATGTAAATAAATCCGTCTTTTCGAAACCTGCAACAGTTCGTATTGTAGGTTTATAACTTATACATTTATTCGTGATATATGTAGCCTACCCTTGTATGACATTGTTCACGTATGCCATTAATGCTTCGTTGCCTTTGTCATTGCATCTTTGTTGAATAGTGATTCCATTGATAACATTCGAGACGCTGTGTGTTAAGTCTTCCTAAAAAAAAATTAGGCACATGTAACCTCCTTTTTTCAAGTGAAAATTTGCAAATGTAGCAAAAAAGAAATTTAATGTTTATCCAAGAGGTTTTGTTCAGAGGCCCAACCGGATGTAGAAAGGAAACGGTCCATTTTCGAACGATTACACGAGCATTAGCCAACACGTTTGAAAATAAAGTGTGTCGCGTTTTACGTACATTTGGACATTGTAGCCAACGTAAAACATTAGGTGTTAAGTAGCAATTATGCGTATACCTCAAGCACGAAAGGTTTGCCCATTTTGGACCGGATGTCATCACAAAGAAATTCCACTTCTTCCCGAATTCTTGCTTCCAAACTCTTACCTTGTAAGTTAGCTCTGAAAATATGTGCACTAACTGGTTATTAAACTACTAGTTTGACAATAATCCGCATTTTACACATTACCCAGCCAATGCACGCAGTCCAAATCGTCTTTGTACTTTCCAGGCATCTTGATTGTTCAAAAACATAATTCCGTGGTCTCCGCCACAAGCGAAGTTCGTAAAAAATGTTTGGAAGCGTCCATTGAATACAACGTTTTGCTGCACAAATGCCTGTGAACAAAGATACAGCTAATGGAAACTAAAAAAGTTTCGCACCAAATTTGTTTCTGGAATGGAAGTGTAAAAACGTGTTGGTTTTGTGTGATCTACCTCAGTGGTCGGCAACCGCCGGTCCGCGGCCCGGTACCGGTCCGCAAGGAGTTCGTTACCGGCCTGTATAGTTTTTAGCTTAAATGCTATACAACATTGTTTCCATGTATGCCGTGGATGATAAACTAATTAAAGCGTTTTTATTGCTGAACATTGGTAGTTTTTTGAAGGCTGGTCCGCGATAAAATTTAGTTTCAAAAGCGGTCCGCAGTGCAGAAAGTTTGCCGACCCCTGATCTACCTGATGTAAAACGTTGGCAACAGAGAACAAAGATATAGCTAATAAATACAAATTTCGCACAGACTTTAATTGTTTCTGGTATGCCGGGAATGTTAGTGTCAAAACGGCTTGGCATTGTGCTGTATATTCCTTTGTTATACGTTGTCAACACTCTTTAAGTTACAACCTGCTCGATGGCCTCATAGCTGTTCAGAACAACCGTTCTGTGTGGTCCAAGCTTCATGTAGATCACAGGTCCATACTTTTCTGTCCATTTAGAGAAAGTTCTTTCTGGATGTTTATTGAGGAAAGGTAAACAACCAACTATAGGAAAGTTAATTGGTCCAGGGGGCAAATTCAAATTCCACTCTTTAAGCCACAAACGGATCAGCCAAATGAACAGCAAAGCGAAACAGACATACTTAAAATCACATTGTGATATTATAGCGTCTACGACTCCCATTTTGAAAAGCTAAATTCAACATGAAATCAGCTTTCTCGAAATCGTTTGGTTTGCACAAGTCTTTGTAACCATTTTATGTTGCACTAGACGACATAAATCTATGCCTTTTGCACATACTCAATCTGTTTTCCTATTTTGTACAAGTTGACAATGTATGCAATTACTTTTTTACATCTGCTGCCTGAGTCATTTCCAGCCCTCAACTTAAACCACACAGTTATCAAAATAGAAAGTCACCTTCTGACTACCAAACATATCTGTGCAACTACAACTACTTCTGGTAAGTCACAAGTCTGATATTCTGATCAACCGTAAACAGTCAGTCGACCAAATCACTGAACTGTGTCAACGTGGTGGCGACTGCGCGTAAATTCTGGGGAGATTTTTCAAAGCTTTTTGCTGTGTCTATATGATTAAACCATTTTGTAAGTTTTGGTTTTACTGTCACCAGGTCAATTCAATTGTAAATCTCACCTTCACAGGAGATAACAAAGACATAACAAATAAATGACACAAGAAAATCGTACCAAGTGCAAAGCTTTGCTACAAATGCCAGCACACAAAAGCACGGCTGCTAAAGTTCATGCGTACATGACGTCAATATTTACTAGCAGGAACTTTTGTTTGAAGTAAAATGAAGACGCAATGGTTAGTAGCAGCCCCAATGCTGCATTGGGTAGAACAACAAATAGAAAAACTCACAACAAAAGAGTTTGATAAATACCGAAAAATATTGTTACATCTGATTTCTATTGATTGTTCCGCTTGGTTGATTTAAGCTCTACTTTAATCGTGACGTATGTAAACTAAATACTCATCCGCGAGAGAGCATGTGCTTTAAACGCCACGTTTTTGTGAGCTGCATCAGTTGTTAGGTTTCCAGTCCAGATAAGTGAATTAAGCCAAATTTTCTGTGTCTTATTGGTTGCAGTAAAATTAGTAATGCTTACAGCAATGCTTAAAAGGCTAAATTGTGAGGTGGAACCTATAGCCGCAGGCTAGTACACTGTACAGACCTGGTTATTCAACAGTCTGTGTTCTTATTTCATTTCTGTTTAGCTTGTATTAATCATAATGTATACCAAACCGTAACTGAACCTATTATAAGTAATTGCAAGTCATTTAATGGAAAATGTGACCGAATAATGTAGATTTAATTGGCGACTTTTGTGTACTGTTCAAACTGCTTGATGTAAATTGTCACGATGACGTCATAATGGTTACGTATGATAATTAATGTTATTTTGTGGGGTGTATAGATAAACCGCTGCCGTCGCTATTGGTGTTGTCGTCTTGATGTTATTCGTCAGCGTTACCTTTTATCGTTCAACAAGAACATTCGTTCCACTTGCAAGGGTGTGTCGTCTTGGAGCACAGGCTGTAGGACGGGCGCGTTTTACAAAAAAGCTGTCTAGTGTGACGTCTGCGCAGGGCCAGGCTGCGCGCCTAGCGGTCGTTACAAATAGCGTAAAGAGTACAGTTATTTAAATTAACAGTAACATTGGATTAGGGTTAGGAACTAAATTTGACGTTTCGAACTAACGTTTTTGGATGATTTTTTTTATTCCGTAATAATAAAATCTCGCTCCAGCCCTTAGACCGCCCGTTAGCATTTTCACATAAATTGCATTTCAAATATTCGCGAAGCTCATTTGCACCACTTAATGATATTTAGCATACGAGTTCGCTTGTACAGTTAAAATCTCTATACCAAGGATGACATTACGGTACGGTACGTATTGCGTTGACCGTACCACGTACCTCGTTACTAAGAGCGAATGTCAAAAATCAAAGCGTACCGTACTTGAGGTACGGTACGCAAAATCGTACCGTACTTTCAAACAAACCAATTGGGATTAGGTTGGATACATTTTATGACATGCTCTTAAAGGTGAGGTGTCTATAAACTCTAAACAAGCTGCCCCACTAGACTACAAAATAAAAATAAAAGGTTGATGTATTTTCTACGATCAACTCGTGCAGCGACAGTCTGTAATTTTCAACAGCATGTTTCTTAAAATCTTTGCTGCGGAAGAGACAAAAACAACACTAGCTAGCTTTTTTAACTAACTTGAGAATCAATTACAAATGCCGAGTTAATCTCTGTTCTTGTCATGTGCGCGTTTTAATAATACGCCTACAGTACGTGTAACCCTCCTTTTGCATAGTAAGCAGAAAATATTAAGCAGTGACGTCATAAACTTTTTAAAGCACTATTTTGGTACAGGGACATTGAGATGAAATCATGTCATAAACAATTTAAATTCAAGTTTTAGACAATTTTGATATTATCTGCAACTGGTAACGATTCAAAAATGACTGTTTAATCAACATTTATTATGCGTACCAGTACGGTGGTTCGGTACGCTTTTGGTGCGGTGGTACGCTCTAGTGAAGGACCGTGCCACGTACCGTACCCAGTGTTGGGATTCAATTTTTTTGTCAACCGGTTCTATCACAAAAGTAGGGCTGTAATCAAACAAATAATTATTTGATTATTTGAAATTTTTAATTATTTGACAATTTATCAAATAATTTTTTACTAATTTCGAATAATCAAATAATTTTTTTCTATATGCAGTAAACCACAATATATGCGCAAAATCAATTTATTTGAACACATTGGTGACATTGTTATGGAATTACGGTTACACAGAAGCACATAAACATATGTTTTCAGCCTTATATTAATGTTCATTAACCATTTACCAAAAAATGTTGGACAAAAAAGCATGACAATTTACTGTTCATTGCGGTATTAGTTACACCCAGGAGGGGGGGGGGGGGGGGGGGGGGGGGGGGGGGGGGGGGGGGGGGGGGGGGGGGGGGGGGGGGGGGGGGGGGGGGGGGGGGGGGGGGGGGGCTTAAAATGGTATAGATCACAATTCAATTCAGCCAGTATCCAAGGGAAAGCTGTTGTAATGGTGTAAAAATACACACGGAATATGTTCATGTGCTTTTGCCAAATTACAGAGATTAATTGAAACATGTCTCTATCTGTACTAATTATTGTTTTAAACAGAAAAAAAAGATGTAGTTTAGATTTTTTTCAACCATCCTTATTTAATAATGACTCTGGGCCTTATGTATCCGATATTCTAAATTATTTGAATTATTTGATTTGAAAGGAAAAAAATTATTTGATTATTTGAAAAATTAAAAACCTTTATTTGATAACAGCCCTACACAAAAGTCATATTTTTCGGCCGGTTCTGTTACAAAAAGTCTATTGACAGTGGTTCGCTGATCTCATAAAATTTTATGAGACGGTTCTGTAGAACCTCCTTACATTTTCCGCGACCCTTCTCACTTAATATGACAAACAGTGTGAAATATACGTTTGTTGTATTTTTTGAAACCCTTAATTAACGTTTTCATCTTTATTCGTACGCTTAAAAGTGATCTGGCACAAAAAAGTAAACATGCTATTTTATCCGACAACGGATCAGACAGAAATTTATCTGATGTTATTTTGAAAATGCGTTTCTTGTGGTCCGATCTGTTGGATTGATATTAATCGATCAAATCTATTCATTTAGCTTAAATTGCGCTGCAAAATACATGAGGCTGACAAATAAGTTAATTATCTTTCTTTCATAATCAGATGGTAATGTGGCGATGAATATACTGGACCAGACGTTCCCTCCATAGACGGATTCGGATCATCAGGGTTTGGCAACACTTCGAATTTTTGCATCAAGCAAACAAAAAACAGAAAAATTTCCATTCTTGCCAAATTTTCTCCAAGGCAGTTTCGTGGACCAATTGAAAATGGAATTACATAATTAGATTTGAAAAAATTTCCATCATCATCAAGGTGTCTTTCTGGATCAAACTTTTCTGGGTTGGGCCAAAGTTTTGGATCGTTGTGCACATGCCATAAGTTGCTTAATATCTGAGTGGAAAATAACTTAATCTAAAGCAGTTTAAACAGTTTTACAAAAAGTGACAGTAGGCAGATTTAAATTTATTTTCTGAGAAAGTTTGATAATTATTGTTACTTGTGTGTTTTTTGGAATGTGATATCCGAAAAGCATCGTGTCTCTAGTGGTTTGGCGTGGAACTCCAAGCGGCGCAAGTGTTTGTACACGATATGTTTCCTGTATTACGGCCCGAAGGTAAGGAACATCGGCATCAAGTCTCGCTAGTCCTTCACGACCTAAGACCATTCATATTAAAAGTAAAAAAATCGGGAAAATAGATTACTTACCAATTACGCGGTCAATCTCGTCATGAACTTTCTTTTGAACTTTTGGTTCTTTTATTAAATAAACAAGGATCCAGCGCAATGTAGAAGAACTTGTTTCAGTCCCGGCTGCCAATAAATCCTTCAGGTACATTCTCAACTGTTCTTTCTGTGCAAATTATTAAAAAAATATTCCTTTTTCTCCTTTATTTGAAGGCAAACCTTTTCAAATGTAGGAGATTTTTTCTTGTGCTCCACAAGAAAACTGTCGATAAAACCATTTGGCCGCTTTGTGTCTAATTCTTTTTCTCGCTGATCAATAAGACCGTCGAATAAAGCTGCAACAAAATGGCCAATCGTTTACGGAAAAAGGTTCACAAACATGTATATATATATTTACTATTTAAACCTACCGTTCCCCTTTGCAATTGCGTCCTGCATGTTTTCATATGCCTTTCTTATACTTGGAAAAAATCTGCACCAGGGGGCTACTGTTAAAAGTATGTAAAGAAGTCCGTCTTTTCGAAACCTGCAACGGTTCGTAAAATAAGTTTCCAACTAATACATCTGTTCGTGATATATTTACCCTTGTACCACATTGTCGACATGTGCCAATAATGCTTCGTTGCCTTTATCATTGCATCTTTGTTGAATAGTGATTCCATTGATAACATTCGAGATGCTGTGTGTTAAGTCCTCCTAAAAAAATATTAGGCACATGTAACGTTCGTGTTTCCAAGTGAAAATTTCCAAATGTAGCAGAAATGCTCCGTTTTCGAACGATGGCATGATCATTGGCAAACACGTTTGAAAATAAAGCATGTCGCTTTTTACGTATATTTGGACATTGTAGCCAATGTAACACATTAGGTATTAAGTGGTAATTATGCGTACCTCGAGCACGAAAGGTGTGCCATTTTTTAACCGGATGTCGTCACAAAGAAATTCCACTTCTTCCCGAATTCTTGCTTCCAAACTCTTACCTTGTAGGTTAGCTCTGAAAATATGTGCACTAACTGGTAACTAAACTGCCAGTCAGAACAAACTTCAAATTCCATCGTTAAATTCTTTTTATGAATTTACACACACAGCCGGATGTATTTTATTACCCAGCCAATGCACGCAGTCCAAATCGTCTTTGTACTTTCCAGGCATCTAGATCGTTCAAAAACATAATTCCGTGGTTTCCGCCAGAAGCGAAGTTCGTAAAAAAGGTTCTGAAGCGTCCATTGAATACAACGTTTTGCTGCACAAATGCCTGTGAACAAAGATACAGCTAATGGAAACTAAAAAAGTTTCGCACCAAATTTGTTTCTGGAATGGAAGTGTAAAAACGTGTTGGTTTGTGTTATCTACCTGATAACGTTGACAACAGAGAACAAAGATATAGCTAATAAATACAAATTTCGCACAGACTTTGTTTCTGGTATGCCGGGAATGTTAGTGTCAAAACGGCTTGGTATCGTGCTGTATATTCCCTTGTTATACGTTGTCAACACTCTTTAAGTTATAACCTGCTCGATGGCCTCATAGCTGTTCAGAACAACCGTTCTGTGTGGTCCAAGCTTCATGTAGATCACAGGTCCATACTTTTCTGTCCATTTAGAGAAAGTTCTTTCTGGATGTTTATTGAGGAAAGGTAAACAACCAACTATAGGAAAGTTAATTGGTCCAGGGGGCAAATTCAAATTCCACTCTTTAAGCCACAAACGGATCAGCCAAATGAACAGCAAAGCGAAACAGACATACTTAAAATCACATTGTGATATTATAGCGTCTACGACTCCCATTTTGAAAAGCTAAATGCAACATGAAATCAGCTTAATGGAAACCGTTTGGTTCGCAGAACGGTTTGTATCCATTTATGTTGCACTAGAGCAGTGCTCTTCAACCGGGTATACTGTATACCCAAGTGTATACCACATTAAAACTAGGGTATACGACTGAAGAAAGGTATACGAAGGGAATACAGCTGAGGTCAGTGTTACTAAACATCGCTATTTTTATGAAATGCAGGAAGACATAGCATGCTGGTGACCTATGTGAGACTGACCTGCTTGCTGTAAATATTATTGCGTCAGGTTGGGATTGTTGCGTCAATAATGTGAATTATGAAGCAAATAAGCACATCCCTGGAGTCTGTTAAGGTTGAACAATGTACTTTCTGAAATTTTACTTTTAAAGGCCCTGGAGTAAAGGATTGCGAATACAAAAAATTGAGAACAAGTCAACACCACACCACATGTCCACATCGCTGAAAGAATGCAGCAACAAGCCAGCCATTAAATCAACTACTTAGGTTTACACACTTTTGTATGCTAAATTTCCTGGACGTAGCACAGGGGGTGCACAACCTTTCCGCTGTGACGGCCGCATCGTAAATCCTTATTAATAGTGCCTGATGGCCAATTTAATTTCTAGCTTGTTACGTAGAACAGTCTAGGGATCAGACTTTACTGTTTATAACGTCACCATCTAAATTGTGACGCTAACGATGCCTGTTTTCGCATTGTTTACCCATAGTATGCTTATAAAAAGTCTCAAACATGCGGCTTCTGGGCTTCTGGGCCAAATATTTCAGTTTACATGTTCACGGCCACAGGTTGTCTACTCCTGGCCTTTTGTATGACAATAATTCACGCGACCAGGCAAGTAGCCTACCTATTGGTAGACTGTTACTTTCTATGCACAATTATAAATTGCTATGTGTAGGGTATACAAAACTGCTTAAAAATTGTAAAAGGTATACAACGGGAAAAAAGGTTGAAGAGCACTGCACTAGAGAATCTAAATCTATGCCTTTTCATTCTCAATATTTCTTTCTATTTTGTACAAGTTGACAATGCATGCATTTACTTTTTAACATCTGCTGCCTCTGTCATTTCCAGCCCTCCCCTGAACCACACAGTTATCAAAATAGAAAGTCACCTTCTGACTACCAAACATATCTGTGCAACTACAACTACTTCTGGTAAGTCACAAGTCTGATATTCTGATCAACCGTAAACAGTCAGTCGACCAAATCACTGAACTGTGTCAACGTGGTGGCGACTGCGCGTAAATTCTGGGGAGATTTTTCAAAGCTTTTTGCTGTGTCTATATGATTAAACCATTTTGTAAGTTTTGGTATTATTATCACCAGGTCAATTCAATTGTTAATTACGCCTCACAGGAAATAATAAGACATAACAAACAAATGACACAAAAAATCATACCAACTGCAAAGCTATGCTACAAATGGCAGCACGCACAAGCACGGCTGCTGAAGTTCATGCGTACGTGACGTCAACAAAGTTATGAAACCGCCGTGTTATCCTTTGGAAACCAGCCAGACATAAATCAGCCAAGTGGAACACACGATTTTCTGTGGTAATATGTGCACCAGACATATTTGCATTTGTCATGTTACATAAGGTCCAGAGATCTACATTTAAACTGTTTTTGTCAGGTTTGACACAAATGCTAATTACTAGACCTGACTAACTAAATTTGCCATGCATTTTCCTCATTAAAATTAACTGTTAATGTATGTAATGGTTCTTGAAATCTTCTCATACACTACAATCTGGTTTTACCATTAGCTTGTCGAAAAATGCATACCTGACTGGAATGGAAACATGGAACGAATAAAGGTAAATGAGACTCCAAAAAGCGGACATGACGATTAAACAAGAATAATACATATATTTAGCTGAATTAAATGAGCTGAAGTGATTGTACAAATAGACATTTTTGAATTGAACTTCGACAGTATGGTTCGCTTGATATCAGGCGCTTTTTAACAACGCCATCATGGCAGCGGACACATTTTCATGATCTATTTAGTTTGGGGATAATTAAGAAGTGAGGGATTTGATGCGCATAAACTTTGCGCGATTTTGTCACACAAATTTGTGATGTTTAAAATTCATGTACAGTGAATCATTTGGCAATTGGCTAATTGCAATCTAATATTTGTATGAAGTAAAAGTACATGACCGTCTTATGAGCTTTCAAAACTTGATAACACCTAATAATTTCCTTTACGTGAAAACACACTATAATGTTTCTGATTGTTTGAGACCCTTTCCCAGGCCTAGGACAGTGGTGTTCAAACTTTTTGATTTACGGAATCGTACGGTTGTGTAATTTTCTCTTACAGAGTCGTGGGACTTACGGTCCAAGCTGAATAAAGGTAAAAAACTTCCCACTACCTTCCACCTTTACTACAACATTGAGAATTAATTTCACTTGTAGTTGTAGATGCGCTTGTTTACGCATATCAATGATCTAAGTGCTGCTTGTGACATCACAAACAAGTCTTGGACTTTAGATTATGCACAAACAATTCTTTTTTTGTTACGCAAATAAGATTGTAGAGCTCTTGGTTGTCCCACAGAAAAAAACACTATTGGACCATTGGCTCTAATGTGAACACCGCTGCTCTAGAACTTATCAAACAGTAATGGGAGATAGGAAAAAATCCCCCAAAACTATATTTTTGTTTATTTTTCTTCGACTGGTGCAGTGTGGAATATCAAGATCCTAAAATGTATTTTGGCATCGAAGCCCGCACTTAGTGCCCTAAAACAGGGATGTCAAACTCGCGGCCCGCGGGCCGCATGCGGCGCACCAAGCCCTCCAATGAAGCCCACGAACACTCAACAGACATTTACACAAATTTAATTCATAAATGAAAATTTTACAAAAATTACAAAAATGATTACAAAAAAAAAAAAAAAATTGATTTCAAAAATTAGTATTCAATAACAACTTCAAGACAAGTGGTACATTGTAAGGGCAATTGCATAATATTTCTCGTTTGTGAATAAAGATGTTGCATTGAAATGTGCTGTACAATTGTTTCATATTGCATTGCATGGGGACGACTTTTGTAAGTGTAATTTTTAGCGCTCTCGCATAATCATCAGGTAATGTTTGGCGGAATTAACCGGTCCAGGTGTACCTTCAAAAGTTGGATTAGGGTCGTTAGGATTGGGTAGAATATCAAACTTTTGAAGAAAGCTGACAAGAAACAAGAAAACTTCCATTCTTGCCAAGTTTTCACCCAAACAATTTCTCGGTCCGATTGAAAATGGAATTACCCTATCAGACTTGACAAAGTTTCCGTTTGCATCAAGGTGTCGTTCGGGTATGAATTCTTCAGGATTTGGCCAAAATTCCGGGTTGTTATGAACTGCCCAGAGGTTTCCCAAAACCTAAATAAAAAGATATTTCAAAATTGAGGCAAGTGTTCGTTTTCAGATGAAAAAATTCCAAATATACCTGAGTGTTTTTTGGAATTAAGTAGCCCATGAACTCAATGTCTTGATTGGTGCGTCTAGGTATTGTAAGGGGGACGGCCGTTCTGATGCGATAGCCCTCTTGTATGACTGCCTTCAAATATGGAAGATCCGAATCGTATTTGATTTGTCCGTCTCTCCCTAAACGCCACGTTAAGAAGAAATTTTTTTTGTTTTGTTATAATTGTTACACATAAACGAGAAAACTGAAAACAATACTGCAAGCGTACCAATCACTTGGTCGATTTCTTTGTGAACCTTTCTCTGCATCATTGGATTCTTTATCAGATAAAGTAAAACCCATCTTATGCTGGTCGTACTAGTTTCTGTACCTCCCGAAAGAAGATCCTTTATGTAGATGCGAAGTTGCTGTTTCTACAACAGCAAAAACTAAAAAGTTATTTTTTTTTTCAATTGTGGCTATAAGTGCTGGTAACGAAAAAATAAAAAGTTTGTACTGTATAAGTTTTTTGGGGCATTTGTCCCAAAAACGTCTCCATAAATCCGCTTGGATTTTTAGCATCCATTCCTTTTTCTTGTTGATCAATAAATGAGGCGAACATGTCTAAAAAAAAAGAACTAATTTAAATAAAAAGCGCATTTTTTGGTGTAGAATATAAAAAATAACCAAACACAATGACTACAAAGCCTGACAAACATCAAACCAAAATATATCTACACATCTTAATTTCTGTGAATTTTCGCCCGTTTACTAGTTAACATATAGCAAAATGTCTACCGTTAAAAGCTTTAGTTCGCGAAATCATGCCATTAAACAACTGGCGAAATGGCGGAAAAAGTCTGATCCAAGGTGCAACGACAAGCAAAATATAAAAAAATCCATCCGTCCGAAATCTAAAAAAAGTTGAAGGGATACTTGTTGTTTGTTGTCACACATAATTTCGGCTTAAATACAGAAATACTTACCCTTGTACCACATAGCGTACATACTCTCTTAAAGATTCATTTCCTTTATCCGTACATCTTCTGTTTATTGTTATGTCATTAATTACGTTTGAAATGCTTTCTGACAAGTCCGGCTGCAGAACATAACAAATGATGTAAACTGTGGCCATTAACATTTTGAAACTTTTGACAGAAAACCCATATTACAGACAGAAGGAGCCAATTTAGGAAATCACTTTGTGGCAAACGTATAAAAAAAATGTTTAACTGTGTCAAAGCGACTGCGTTCAAATTAAACTTTGTAATTACTGTTACTAAGTCGGTTACTTGTTAACCATGCGTGTACAAAGGTTACACACGACGACACAGCCTTGCTTTACCACTACTGGTATACTAGCAGTGGAACCACCGATTTCTTTGTCTAGTTCAAGGGTTCCCAAACTTTTTTGGTCTGTGGCCCATATGTCTATTTAATAGCGATTCGTGGCCCACCATGTGCTGTAAATTTGGGTACAAACAAAAAAAAACTCAAAAACAGGCGAAATGGTTTCTAGCAATTTATTTTTATTGAGATGCTCCTGATTTTAGCTACAAAATTCGGAATTNTTGAGATGCTCCTGATTTTAGCTACAAAATTCGGAATTCTTTGCAAATATTATGTTTTTCAAAACAAAGCGCATAATATCTACTGTATAACAAAGCAGTAGAATCTGTTCAAATGGCTCCGTGGCCCATTGAAAATGTCTTGTGGTGGCCTAGTACTGGGCCATGGCCCACAGTTTGGGAACCACTGGTCTAGTTCATACGTAAAATCTATTTTGGCAATGTTTGCCCTTTGTGAAATTTTACACAGTTTAAATATGTGTATATTGCTTTTATTTTGATTTGCTATACTTCAACGCTGACCTTCAAAAATCTATAGCCGAGCGGGGGGGGGGGGGGGGGGGGGGGGGGGGGGGGGGGGGGGGGGGGGGGGGGGGGGGGGGGGGCTAGCCATTTGATGACCTTGTACCGCGTTTTTGGTGATAAATAGTTCATATTTTTTGCGCAATCAAAAACAACAAAACTTCTTAATTTTTAAAACACGGGTGAGAGATTTTGCGTAACAGTGAAACGACTTTTTTTACCTCAAGTACAAACGGTTTTCCATTTTTCGATCTTATTAAGTCGCATATTTGTTCTGCTTCATCCAAAATGCGACTTTCGAGGCTTCTACCTTGTAAGGCAGATCTGAAAATACAAATGTAAACAACGCAGGTTCCTATAAAGTTGTAATGTTAACGGATATAGGAAACTAACCCGGCCAAAGCGCGAGATCCGAATCGTCTTTGGATTTTCCAATCTTCGATATCATCAATAAAAAAAATCCCATGACCTTTTTCTGATGCAAACTCCGACAAAAAACTTCTGAACCTTCCGTTAAATTGGTGGCCTTGTTTAATAAATGCCTTAGAGGTGTAGAAACATACGCACGTAAGTGATGGAAACGCATTCTAAAGCGCATGAAATACCTGCTGCATGCTCTCCAAGCTATTCAGAACAACTGTGGGACTAGAGCCCAACCTAACGAACATAATTGGACCGTGCAGTTTTGACCACTTTGCAAAGGTTCTTTCTGAGAATTGACCTATTGAGGGCAAGCTTCCTACCAAAGGAAAACCTCGTGGTCCAGGTGGTAGCTTTCCATTCTTTTTGTTATGTTTTAAAATCTTGAACAACAGCAATCCTACTAATGCGGTTAACGCATACGTTAAGCACGACTGCCATGATAAATCTACCAGCATGTTGGTCCGCTAGTTGTATGTCTGACGCCTGAAGGCAAGACGATTATACAGCAAACCTAGGCAACACAAGTTTGCAATTTTAAACAGCGGCTATGTTATACATCAACTTTGAGGTTCGAAGCAGGTTGCAGCTACAAGCCTTGACATGTTGGTATCAGTAATTGCCAGATAACAAGATGTGGTGCGAGAACTCAACTTGTTTACGTCATGGTCGGTTGCGTTGCGCAAACAGAACATTGAAATCAAACACTTCTTTCCTGAATTACCAGATTACGCGTGACGACCGTTTTGCGTTTCAGTCCGATCGCCTTTGTAATTTTGGCAATAAAGTATAATGACATTGGGTTGAAATACATTAATGAAAAAGATGACTAAATACGTGCAAAGATGAAGCAGAATCCGGTAACCATACTATTTTCGCATCTCATTATTATTTCCAGCCAATTAGGCAACCAAAATCAATCTTACTTTTCAATATAACCACTATGCGATTGTAAGACATTTCTAACAAATTGACTCATTTTTGTTGTGTTTGTCCCCTTCCACAGTAACATGCCTCTATTGACCTTAATTCAAACAACACGAACCCCAGAATAATATGCCTTTCCTACACTTACGTGGTATCTACGCAACTGGGGCCTATTTGAATGGTCACACGCGAAAATCATTCAACTGTGTCAACGCGAATGCGTGCAAATTCTGTGTTGGTTGGTAAAGGTTTGTTCAACTTTTGCTGTCGTTGTTGGATGAACGAATTCCATAAACCTTGCAATTACTGTTTTCTAAGTCGGTCACTTTAAACCTTGCCTTTACAGAGATTGCATACAAACGAATCAGAACAAATGAGTTTAACGACAAAACCTTGCTACACTACAACTGGTACGAGCAGTTGCACCACCGATCGCTCTCTTGAGTACAAAACGCATTGTGATGGTCATGGTTGGCTGCATCTGGTTGTCACGTGTAAAATGTACGTTATTTTTGCCACTTGGTGACAGAATTTTGCCCTTTGCGCAACGTTTCACATAATTTGAATTGACACCAATGTTTCCCCTTTAAAACTTGTGTTAAAACAAACCACATTTACTAGCAGGAACTTTGGTTTGAAGGCACAATGCCTAGTAGCAGCACCCCCTCAAATTTTGCAATGATCTCAAGGAAGTATTGAGTTGAGTTAAGTTTATTTCGCTTGGTGAAAGAAAACATAGCGACACAATAGCCCTAAAACAATCACCAAGCCGGAAATTGCTGCGCAGCGTTACAGCGCAAAAAAGGAAAGAGCACAATTGGTGAATGATACCAAAACGCGCCGCAGCCACACCGTATTATGAAGCGTTATGCGACTGAGGCTCACAAGAAAGTGAGGTCGGCGCAGTGTTGGTAAACATTACTGGACAGGGAACGTTGGTGGGACCAGTCGAGGGGGCCCTATTAACTAACCACCGGGGGGGGGGATTAGGGAAAGAGGGTGGGGTGCGTCAGGAAAAGAAACCACCGAAAGAATCGCTGTCGGATAGTTTCGAGCGCCTGAAGGAAGAACACACATAACGATAATAATAATTTAAATACTAGACTTCGGGTTATTATTATTGGTTGTTAATTAGGGAATTTATTTGAAATAGAGTCATTCACATTAGATGACATTGAAGATAATAGTTTTTTGGGATAAATAAATAAATAAACAGACAATAGATAACAAAACAAATAAACCTATAAAAAATAAAAACACAAAACAAAAAGAACAAGACACAGCAGCATACAAGTCGATTTACAGCACGTGAAGTCACTGAGGGTTGTTCAACGTACGCTTCAACGATAACATATCCCTGTAACAAGGAACAGAAACGGTAGAAGGTGACCAGTTCCACAATATATGCAATATCTACCCAAGACTATTACATTAAAAGAACACATTGTGGGTGTTAAGTTTAAAGAGCTCTTCTGGCAAGAACTCTTTAAACTTGATACTATGCCTGGCAGCAATAGCTTATACATTGTGGGTGTGTAGATTACAAAGTGAAAAATAAACACAGCAAACTCGAAGGTGTTTTTTAGGTATTATAAATAGTACACTAAGTCATGCAGCGAAATTTACAATACACAAGGCAGGGCGACTTTAACATTAAGAGGCGATGTCAGTGTTAGGAAAAATCAACAAACGACAAATGTGCAATCTGTGGTGACAACTTTTGTAACAAAAATACATGGTTACTTTCCGCAATTGGCAAAAAAATCATGTGTTTTATCAAGTGTGCAGTAATGAGAGAGACCCTGTGGAATGGAGGAATGTCAGGAAACTGAAAAAAGCGCTTCCCGAAAAACTAAAAGGCCACATTCCAGTTTTTTGTTGCTATTACATCACGCACGCAAAAAGAAGTGATATATAATTGTAATAAACTGCCCTGCAGAATTTGTATTCCTAAGTTCTTCTGAAATACTATTCCACATAAGTGCCATAATATGCTATAAGGCAGGGGTCTCAAACTTAAACTGTTTTGGGGGCCAAAAACAAACTTTTAAGTAAGACGATGGCCGCACTATCGATATCGAACAAAAATACTGCTAGATTACAAAGTAAAATGTTCATTTATGCCATTAGCTACATTAAAGAGCAATACTGTAACAAATAACAAACAAATACACAGTGCAGCAAAGTGAAAGAGTTAACGGTACTTTATTTCTATGTGCAGAAACAATGACCTATACAATGACGCAACAATTGCAACTGCTGATTTAAAAAAAATGGGCCAGTTTAAATCATCTGTAAAAACGTTGCATACACCAGTAATAGAGAATGATTATGTCATGTTAATTCACTGGTCTGCTGACAGGGAATTCCGCCTAAGTAAAACACAGATCTTCTAAAATTTACTTCGCGGGCCGCACAAAAACCCTTGGAGGGCCGCATGCGGCCCGCGTGTTTGAGACCCCTGCTATAAGGTATTTAGAGTTGGCACGCGTGGTAATGCTTCGATTGTTAATTTTGAAGTAATCAGCAAATGCGGACAGAAGACGCAAAGAGCAAAATTACCTATATAAAACGGTATCTCCGAAAATGCTGACACTTAGGGCTATTAGGGGTTGGGATAAGGGGTCATTAAAAAAACAAATAAAACTGACTTAGATTCTTTTCCAACCTTATCCCTCACTGTTAGCAAAACTGGGTAACTAACACCCAAAATCATTGGGTACTTCTATGCCAAACAGGGTACATTCGTGAGGACACCCAATATATTTTTTGGGGTGATTGATACCCAAACCAACTTGAGTATCATACTTACTTACCCAATTTTCGTTTTCGGGTATGATGATTTTCCACCCAAACGCTATATTGGGTAGCTGTGGTTT
>QLIY01001815.1:0-16747 GCA_003260075.1 Phallusia mammillata
AGAACTGACACTGATTGCAGATTCGATGGTTATGTTTGGAGAAACTAAACATCATAAGTTACTGAATCAGCGACCGATACATCAGAAATTCAATTGACAAAGGTAAACATTTTATTACCAGTTAATATTAAGTGGCTTGAGGTTTAAGTAGAGCTATATTTAATTGGGACCTGTCGTACAGAATACATGTCATTCAATTTGGGCCTTGCTTGAAATGGTATCAAAAAAGATTTTACGATGGTTTTCGCATTTACTTCCAACTGAGGAAATGGCACCAATATTTAGATCTCAAACAATTCATACCTTTAACTCTGAGGTTCTTTGTTTTCGTTCCACCACCGTTCCAGTTTGTAGCTTCACAAACGTAATTTCCTGCTTCAGTCGCGTCTCTCAAAGTAAAATATAGCACAGATCGACCTGTGTAGGTGTTTGGTTGACTGGTGGTTTGATAAGTGTTTGTAGGCGTTGAAAATGCCACCATAGTCCCACTCCTGGTTAAAATACGGGCTTATGTTTGCTTCAAATATATTATTCATGCAGAATATTGCAACCTTTTCCATCGAACTGCTGGGTTTTCATATCCAACTGCAGTGCATGTGACACTTTGTTGTGCTCCATACTGTGCTATGATCTCGCTTTTATCGATCGCGTGTGTAAGGCTTGCTGCAAAAATCAAATAAAACAAAATATATCGGTCATTAGCAACAATTCCACAGATTACCTGTTATTCCCAAACTGGCCGTTCCAAGAGTTGTGCAGTTTGAGTTTTCAGAAATTTCAATTTGTATGTTACCAACAAGCGATTCAGTGACACTGTTTATTGTGTGACTGAAACTGGTTCCGATAAAATTAGTTAAGAGCGGCACTCGTTGATGGTTGTTGTAAATTGCTGTGACTGTCAGAGGTTCTGTGTAAAGTCCTGATATTGTTCCTCTTATGGTGATTGATCCGCCATTAAACACTGAGTAGCTTGGTTGAGAAAATGAGATGACTCTGGGTTCTCAATAAACACAGAAATGTTTCTTTAACAGAAATGTTTTTACTTTATAAATAACCAGAACATTCCGTTGAAAATGACACACACAAAATCTGCTAAAAACATTTCTCGACCAATTTTTGCCAAAACGATGTATGCATATGTAATTATCCAGTGCTACAGAAACTTTATGGCAACAGAAAAGCAAACACAGCCTAACTGATTTTATGGTTTCAGCTTGCAAAAAAGACTAACATTATCAGAAACAAAAAAACTTACAACGAATTAGGATGGATATCGGACAATGCTTTCAGGACATACAACTGAATAAACATTGAATTCTAAGTTATTAATGTTCCAACTTATTCAAAACAGAAAAACTGACAAACCTTCGTTTTCGCAAGTGTATACCCCCCCCCCTAATCCATGCTCCGTATCCACGCTTGACCAGTAATCAACTTGGTCAAAAAAATATGCTATTTATTATAGAAAAGAATCACTTGGTTTTGGGCTAAGTGACATCAGTTCGGCAAAATCTTGCAAAAACTAATACATGTTTTGACGCGGAAAGTAAATTGAGGTATAGTTAACCGAATGTTTTTATGTTATTCCACATGTACAAACAGGTAGATCATATTCCAACGGTATTTACAACACCATGTATACATGGTAACCAATTTTTCCCCCGGAAGAAAAATGGCTGCTTTAAATCGAGGTTTCTGCGCTTTTACTACGTTGCGTAGGGTTTGCCTTACTTTCAAAACGCCACAAGAGGTTGGAAACTCATTGACCAAAGCTTCTGGCCCAGGGGTCGGCATCCCTTGGCACGCGAGGTGGTTTTTCGTGGCACGCCAACCGATTTGCGTGTTTATATTGAAGCAACAATTTAACCTGGTAAACTGCTTGGTTTGAGTTTTTATCATGCCATTGTCTTACAATTCAAACTTGCATGCTCTGCTTTCTTTTTTGTTATTTGCTGGCACGAATTATTGATATTTGCTGGCACGAACCACTAATATTTGAAAAAAACGTTGGCACGCGAGGTCATTAACACATGGAAATAACAAGTAAATTGGCACGCGTCGCCTTAAAGGTTGCCGACCCTTGCTCTGGCCATTGAAAATGTACAGCCAGCTTTAAGGAAAATGTTTTGTAAACATTCATCATGCAGGCCATAAACATATTATATACAACGTCAAATAGTTTTGTTTTCGTGTGCTGAAGAAAGTAGGTATTACACAGTTTGGTTGGCCAACAGAGATTATCAAGCACAAAGTAGATTTCACCAATTAGTCTAAGTGCAGCACTTACCTGAATTTGATGATGGTCGTGTTGCAAACACAGTTCCATCTGACCATCGAAACGTTACATCAATGATCATTCTTTTACTACCTAAATAGATATCTGCAAGATACCGGTTAAACTTTACAGATCAATAAACGCTGCATTCTCGCCATATTTCGTTTTTTCTATCATCTGCAAAACTTTCATTTGACATATTAATGAAAAACTTACAAACATTTCCACCGGGCCACTTTGCTTGTACTTGATCAACGAGTAAGTTTTGTGTTTCAGCATCTTTGATGATAGCTAGTCTTCCACCGTTATTTATACAAGCTGTGTCTGCATCATCCCATTCTTTTAGATTTGAAGATAACACATAAAAACGTCCTTTGCATTCGGCAGCTGATGCGTCTGCAAACAAAAAAGGTTTGTGTTATAAAATTTGCAATGTTTTAAATATAAACTCGCAATATTTAGTTGCTTTCAAGTTAAACTTAACCAATATGTGCGTTTATATTTTGAAAAAAAAGAAAAAAGAAAGCATTGTTGTATACTTACGATACGTGTTTCCACAGAGAGTGAAATAAAACAACAAGAAAAATTTCACATTTTGAGACAAAACCTTCATTCCTAGGCCCAACCTAATTACTGTCCATCATATTGTAAATCTTTATACCAAACAATATGCAACTAGGCCATTCTACATAGAAAAACAGTAACGTGGGCGATCTCCGGTTAATATGCTGACTATTTACAACACCAGGTAACATCACACGCCTTTTTTATGTCACAGTTCAATTGGGTCAACGAAAACAGTTAAAACTGAACCGTTACCAATTTAAATTTGGTCGATTACGTTTATAGTCACTGAACAAGACAGTTTGATTTTTTTGTGTCCAGCTTCATTACGTAATATTATAACGGCAAAAACGCAATCATAACTAGGCGAACATGATAGGTTTTCTATGCTTGTTTTCTTACACATATTTAGGTACATCTTAGCTTTACAAACGGTTTACTTCAAACAAACGATCCAGGCTGTTTGTGTGTGTTCTAGTATTTTGGTAATCGCTGGATGTGGTCTGTCAACATAAAACTTAGTTTTAGGAGTATTTCGTAATTACAATTGTTTAAATTTCGATCCTAATTATAAACCACGACATCGGTGCGCTCGAAATATAAGAACTTCTTCACATAAATCATGTTGGTATTCATCTCCACACCAGCAAACAATAGGCTAAACACAAAATATCAATTAGAATGTTTTTCAAATATTAAATGTTTCCTGAAAAAATCACTTTCTTAGATATCTTGGCAAACATGTTAATTATGAGTTGCGAAACCAAAACCAGATATTCACGAAAGTTTTGTTTAATACAACATTAGATCTTATCAATGTATAAAAGAACCCATGATACCATTTAGTTACATAACATACCCAGTTTGCCCAGATTAATATGGCGTTAAACAGATTTTGCAAATATCAGAAAACAAAAATTGTACACTTTGTTTAGGACTTCTAATAACAACACAATTACCAGAATTATGCAATTGTTGCAAATTCTCTGTATGTGATCACAAGTTATTACAGCTTTTCACTCATGATGGCTTTAATGCAATTTTTTAACTATAGCATCAGTGACTTCATGTTTTGTATTGATTTACGATTACAGGATCAAGGATGTTAACAGGGTCAGTGATAACACTGGAAACTAATGTCATCTTACCAGATACCTGGAGGTTTCATGTAGTCTACCATTAGGTCTTGAAGAATTATTTAAAAAAATAATATTAATAATTTTGGTTAATTGTAAGTTTTGTTTCATGATGTAATTGGCAAGAATCTAAATAAATTAAGCAATTGACCAGAATTGACTGTGGAAATATCAATAAGCATAAAGCATATATTAGTATCCAGTGAACAGATGGTGAAAATGCATGATCCTTGGCAAAACTCTGAAAAATCAGTGCTTTTAACACATTATTTACGCACACAGTTCATTCCGGACACATTCATTTGTTAATGAATGTACAACCGAACACGATATGGACTGGTTTGTAATAAGTATTTATTTGGTTTTAGTTTATGCTGACAGTTTTCAGGTGAGAAATGCAAGTGTGGTAAAACAGAAACAGTACGGTGCAAAAGATCTCTCAACATTCATGTTTTAAACTTTGTACTATTGGACTTTTAACAATTTGTATTAAATTTCTAAGAAAACTCCAAACCTCATTAAATCTCTCTGCTGCCTGCACACATAAACCGGTAAAAAACGAGCTGGAAACGGAATATGTTTGTTTGTTGGATGTCAGTAAACAACTTTCCCGCCTTAAAAATCTTCGAACGTATGGTGGCGCAAAGGCACGAAATTTATCTGTGGCAACTCTCGTTGGGAGGAATGTTTTCTCAAATTGACTAGGTCTGTTTTGCGTAATTATTTTAAGCCCTTAACACTACAGGTCACTATGTAGCACTTTTTGATGTAGGAAAACTGCGAACAGAAACATTTTGATGTGAAAACGAGTTTTTCAAATTTCCTTGCAGCTGCAAGTTGTGTTACATCTAAAGGCAGTGGAAGTTCATGCAACAATAGGCTTGGGTTTTGCCCATAACGTGCTTAGCTCTGATTGCAACAGAACCAAATGGGGAAAAATAATTATCTTCCTATTCCGTTGAACCTGTCCTATTTTGAAAAGCACCAAGTTATGCAAATAAAGAATTTAAGTATAGCATAAATGCATTAGATCAGCACAGAAATCACAGCAAAACGTAAAGCGTATCTTTTTATTCCAAATATATAGATTTCATAAGTAATTTGAACAAACACAAACAGTTAAAAAAGGTATTCATATGCATCCTAAAAGGCATCGACAATTCGATGACTTGAGATAATTTTTGATAAACTTCTTGGGCTTTTACTCTTATTCGTTGCAAGATTCGACGTAGGCCTTGATAAGGGTATAGCAAGCCTTGTACTGTTCCTAAAAATAAACAAAGTAAAAACCTTAAATACCTGAAAAAAATTTTGATTCGGAACAACAATATAGACTGATTTCCTATACACCTGGATTAGGATTGTCTGAGATTTTGGCGGTCCAGTGTACGGTTTGTTGTACAGGGCAATTTTTCAGTGGCAAAGGCTGTCGTGACACGGGGTAAACCACTGTGTATTTTTCAAACTGCCAACTACATTGACATCTTACCACTGTGAGAGGTATTTCAGGAAGAGAATCGGTAATGTCTTTTACCGCCCTAAGCACATCAATCATTTCCTCAAATTTGTAGCGGGATATTAGATTCCATACAGCATAAAAGAAAACGGACCTCGAATATCCAGTTCTTTAAAAACAACGATATTAGGTAATATTTCAACAATATTACAATACACACATACATTTACCTTGTCAGAATTAATGTGCTATAAGCAGTCAAATCCCACTGAAGTGATTCAAGCATTTGCACAGATTCAATGAAACGGTCTTTGTTGGTTGGGGTATCAATGTCAGTCCATGCATCAAATTCCAGCAATGTAATGATACACTATGGAAAAAGAAACAACGATTCGATCCATGGTTTAACAAAACGGACGTTGCTTCCTAGCAATATCAATGAAAAACATAGTGTCATGCACAAAAACAACACCAAGTTTCCTGTATTGCGATGACGTAACATCTATATTGTTAGAACCTGTAGTAGGTTGTATAAATTTTCGACTTGTGGGACCCTAGGCCAGTTGTGTTCAGCTAAAGTAAACTAGGAAGAAAAGTTCATAATATATAGATTTTTACAGATTATTATGGTTTACATTGGTAGGACGTAATATATAAACAAACTTGTTTATGGTGCATCGAATCCTCGACAGATATTTTTGCCACTTGAAACTGCCGTTGTGTAGTTGCTTTCACAAACTTCAATTTGATTCCACCAAGCACAATTTCCTTGTTCATTTGGTTCGGCCATACAAGCACATTCTGCAATGAACATAAGCAGCTGTCATTGTTTCATAATTACTAACAAAAGAGACACAAACCATTGGTTTCTCTAGTTGAACGATAAACCTTGTGTTTTCATGCAAAATTGTTCTTAAAAAACTTTCCACTTTGCCACCAGATGGTTCTTCTCCAATCATCAAATTTTCAGCTGGATTATAAGCCTGAACAAACGTCGACAACATCAATGCAGTTCAAACCGTTTTAATTAAAACTCAAAATTGACCAACCTCAATTTTATACAGAAACCGTTTCCCATCTATGTCTATGTATTCGTTTTCTGTCTGGGGAGACAGATCTGAAGCAAACATTATTATTAACTAATGTACAACCCCAAACTTAATCGTGTAGTTCAGCGGTTCCCAAACTTTTTCATATTTTTTTCAAAACAGTCCCTTTGCCATTATTTTGATAGCTCGCGGTCCTTGAGCTAAAATATGTATTTTATTAAAACAAAAGTTGATTTTAGGAATTTAGCTAGTTATGCAAAATTGCGCATAAAAGACATACAAACACAGCTTGTGACCTCACAGACAAGACAAATGCACTACAATTGTGCGCGAACAAGGGGGGGGGGTAGGAGTTTAGCTAGTTATGCAAAATTGCGCATAAATGTCATCCAAACACAGTTTGTGACCTCACAGACAAGACAAATGCACTACAATTGTGCGCGAACAATTACATTTTTGATAATTTTCATTCAATAAAGGCTATTGTTAAGCAATGGAGACAGTAGATTCTTAATTCTACTTTGATTTAAACTTATTTAGTGGCACAAACTGACGCCAAATAAGATTATAGAATTACTTCAACCGCTTCGCGGTCCCCCCCAAAATTGCCTCACGGACCCCTAAAGGACCGCGGACCCCAGTTTGGGAACCGCTGGTGTAGTTACATGACACTGATGAGGTGTTGAAAAGTGTTACTGGGTTGGATGTTGATTGATCAAAAAACACATCAAGGTCATCGAATTCTTTTACAATTTCTTTTAGTTTAGGAAACCTGAGTTCAACATATTACAATAAAAAGTGTTTCAAGCAAATACAAATACTGTTTGTACCTTTGCAAATGCGTTCTGTTAGTGTGCTCGAATGCTAGTGTTTCAGCTATCAATTTGTGAAGGAATACATATTGTCCCTGCAAAATATGCGTCTGATTAAAACTGATTGTTTGCGATTGGCCCACTGAAGCAAATTAGTAGTGACAGTCTTTACAACGAAAAATCGTACATGCACAAAGCATAACGTATGGCTTAATTTGAATTTAAATCGTTCTTTCTACCAGATTTTGAACCATTTCAATGTTCTGTTGTCGCATGTGAAGAACCGCCTTGAAAACATCAAGGGGGGGGGGGGGGGGGGGGGGGGGGGGGGGGGGGGGGGGGGGGGCCAGTTTCATTCAACTCCTCAATCAAATAATCAAATCCGATAAAAGTTCCAGTTCCTCCACCACTAACAAATCAAAGCTTATTAGCCTAACTGCGCACTTTGCAACAAATATTTACATTTGTGTGCCAACCTGCAGTGAACTATAGTAGGTATTTCCATTTGCAACTTTCCTTGCAGTTGTGCTTGAGTTTCTCGTATTTCGTTAAGAAACCTAATCATACCTGTGGTGGTCTGGTGAACTCCATCACTGGGCCAAGCTACAAAGTGATATTGTGTGACAACGCATGGTTCCTGGATAATACAAATGTAAACATATTTTTTAAAAGTCATTTCTTCAGAAGGCATTTTTTATCGGATTTTTTACAATCTTTGTACTAAAAACTATATGCGTTGAAAGCAAACTATAACGACTAATATTAATACCCACAATAAAGGCACAAATAAAATAAGGTACCAACATTTGCATACAACTAAGATAAACCGAAATAAACGACCACATTTGAAGCGCTTCTTTATGTGAAAATTATTATACACCTACCATTTCATACGTGCTGTTCGATTCTTCAACATTTATTTTTCTTATGATGTAACTGTCTTTCTTGATGACGTCAACAACGGTTATACGCAAGCTCTCATAGATTTCACGTTCACCAACTTTCTGAGGCCAACAACGTCTTGTCTAAAAAAAAAACATTTTGCGACTAAATGGGAATTTCCAAAACGGCGTTTACAAGTGACTGTAAAAATGTACGTTTTTATTTTCTTTTAGATTGCCAAGCACAACAATAAGTCGGACACGTTTGTGCCAAACCAACTTCAACAGCTCGCCCATACTGTCGGTGGCGATCCACTTCTTTGGTTGCTTGGGGGGGGGGGGGGGGGGGGGGGGGGGGGGGGGGGGGGGGGGGGGGGGGGGGGGGGGGGGGGGGGGGGGGGGGGGGGGGGGGGGGGGGTGAAACAAAGGATTTTACTTGTTAACAACTTTGATTACCAACCTCCACATAATGAAGGTCAATAAAATAATTTACATTTTCCTCAAAGCCACGAGTTGCTCGGCTGCTTTCATCTGCATAAAACGTAGAAATATCATTTTTTGTACTTTTTAATTTTGGTTTATTCGAAACAGCATCATATTGATTTTTTTAAATAACCAGGTTTGCTGATGCAAGCATATTTGAGTCCAACTAACGTGGTAAAAGGGGGGGGGGAATTCGACTCTGGTTCTCGTGTGGTATTGGGGTTTCATAAACGCCCGTGTTGTTTATAGATCTTTTCTTAATTGTCTGCAAGTGCAAAAAGTAAAACATTTTCAAGAACTTTTTAAGAAAGTAATTCCGAAATTATAAAGTACTACTTTAAACGAAAACTTTGAATAACTTGCTGATCTATCAGAATAAATGGACTCATTTATTGCGTTTTAACGACTACAAGTACATATATGTATCCTATAGCCAAGAACACTATATAATTTGTAACTGTGATTTGGTACTACAAAACACAAACGGTTTGACATACTTCAAACTGTGTTTTTAAAGTACGGTGACCGTTTTTCATGCTTCCAACGTAATAGTCCACAATAGCATACTTTACAATTTCGGTGTTGCTTTCTAAACAAACATGAAGTAAATTTTGTGATTAAAAAGAAATATTATACCATCATCCATTCGTAACTCAATCCACCTGTATTAAAACTACTCAACCGTTTAGCAGAGTTTGATTCTGTTGGTTCAATGCATTTCCTTGTTGAAAACCATTGCTGTATTCGCTTTCTGTTAAAATAACAACATGTCGACGCCAGGCAATAATATTTGTTTTGTAGTTGTAACAACAAACACTTTTTGTGTGTCATGCACTAATAACAATAAGGTGAAAAACTGTCACCTGTAGGCAGCAAGCAGAGTAAATACAATAACAAGAAGAAACGCAGTTAAGGAAACAGCAATCGCGGTCACAGGTGATGCAACAGGGGCTGTAAAACAATACATTACAATAAACCTTAACATACATTAACTTTACCTGAAATCAAATCGCTGAAACAAATTAAAAAAAAAATACTTCTAAAAGTTGTTTGTCAGGTAAGAATGTGACAGTAACCGATTTGCAGAAAAAAAAAACTAAAACTTTTGAAATTGAAAACTCTTGCACTGTTGAACTATCTTTAGTCGAACTAAAACGGACAAAAAAGTACCTTCAGGAAAATGTGTCTTGCATTCTCCAGTGACTTTAAACACAGTTTTGGTGCAAACTGTTGTGATTGGTTGAAACGTGGCAATGATATGTTGGTTTGCACCAATCATCACGCTGTGTTTCAGTGACCGATTCGGAAATAAACTTACTTCGGTCGAATTGTCATGATCAGAAATATTTCGAATCTCCATTATGTTATAACGAATCTAAAAATTATTGAAATATATTAAAGGTCGATTTCACAAAATAACTTACATCAAATGTGAAAATCATGTACCTTGACCTCAGTTATACCGGTTGAGGTATTCAAGGGAATATCAATCTCAAGTTTGCAAACTCCCGCCTCCAGTGACATGTGACCGCTGACGTCACGAAACACGCTTGACGTCACTGCGGTTGAAATGTCGAATATCCACACTTTGGGAAACAAGCTCACCTAAAACGGTACACAAATCGGAAACAAGTAATTTATAATTAACCTAACACCCACAAATGCCTACCGTTACGTTATAGGAAACATCTGGCTTTAGGTCATCGATTGTGCTTGTGTAGATGTGATTGTGGCTTGTTTGGGTGACAACTTTGCTGACGTTAACAAGCTGGTCCAAGTTCACTGCTGTGATGACGTAAGACTTCGATTCGTTGGTGACAGTCATGTCTTTCCATTCAACTGTGATTCGATCAGGGTAGCAGTTGCTAGTGCCAACGATTTCCACTCCTATTGACGCACAGTAGGATGGACTTGCTTAAACATCACAACTATTATAATGTACTATACATTGAGTAATATGTACTTGTTTTGAACAGGTTGTTAATACGGAAACAAATAATAACAAACCTGAAAACACGCATATGTAGTGGTTGTTTTTGGCGCATTCTGTTGTGGTAACCAAGTTTGCTGTTAAATTAAAAGCATTACAGGAATTTTCTATTCCTTCAGTGGTGTTGACTATCGTGGAGTTTCCTATAACAAAGGCAAAATGGAAAGTGAGTCTACCCATTTTTTTAATATTTTACAACATACCTAACAACCATAGTAAGTTGGCATTAGTTAAATCTTGAATGATGCTGTTATTCAGATAAGCAAGAGTCGGCAAAGATCCACCAACTGATTGACAATATTCCTTTGCACCCGGGTAATCGTTGTTTAATGTTGTTGTGTAATACACTCTATTCGATAAACGACCTGAACGTGAAACAAACAACACAATGTACAAAATTTAAAAAAATATTTTATATTTAACGACTATCCCAATTCGCAACAAGTTAGTGTTTAGGCTTGCTACATTTGTGATATGATTTTAGGGAGACTTGTTTTCGACATTCTTTTTATAACTTGAGTTTGACAGGACTCTTTCTTAGCCAAAGGAATAAAAATAATAAAAAATTACAAACCTATTGCCGTAAAGACTGCAGTTGCACCGGTTGAATTAACATTTGTAGCTTGGCATTCGTATTCACCAAGTTGTTCGATTTTTGTTGCATTGAAATAAAGCTGAGAAACTGATTTGTATTTACCGCTTGTCATCCTATGCTGGTGAATTGAAAATTTGTTTGACGCAGTAACTAAAGATCCATTTCTGAACAGAATATATATATTCTATAGCTTTAGGACACATTTCTGAAAATACATTTTACATATACCTTATCCAGTTGGTAACTGGTAACGGATACCCGTATGATTCACACTTAATGATAAACATCTCCGGCAGCTTTGCAGCTTTGGTCATTAGTGAAACAGAAACGTTAGCAGCAACTATATAAAGTGGTTTTAATGGTGAAAGGATCCGGATATATACCACAGATATGATCATGTTTACTAGTGATATTTAATATTTTCTCTTTTTCTTCAACATTCTCGTTATCTGTCATACAAATATAAAGCCCAGAGTATGAAACATCGTTGACAAGAATGTGGAATCGTGTTGTTCTGGAGTATGTGTTTTCGCTCACAACACTCGTTATATTTGCCAACCAAAGTTCCATTCCTGTAATAAATTAATGTGTAATAACTTGACAAAAATCATTAGTTGTCTATTGCTAAAAATAAAAACCTTTTC
This sequence comes from Phallusia mammillata, assembly GCA_003260075.1. Lineage (NCBI taxonomy): Eukaryota > Metazoa > Chordata > Ascidiacea > Phlebobranchia > Ascidiidae > Phallusia > Phallusia mammillata. The sequence goes on from QLIY01001815.1 coordinate 11,886, forward strand.
CACTTCACATTTGGTATTGGGAAACCATTCGAAATGCAATCAACAACGTATTGTTTTAGCTGCTCTGTGGTTACGTCTGATTGTGTGAGAAGCATTCTTGGAACGACTACGGTAAATGCGCGTAATAATTAATTAATTGCAATTGATAAAATGGTACGCTCTGTATTACTTTTAACAACGATTTCAGCCGTTTTAGGAGGATCGCCAACATTGCTTCGACAATCGTAAATTCCTTGCTGTTTATCGCTTGTTAAAGTGAGGTAAAGACGATTTATTCTGGAATATTCACTCTCTACAGAAACTTCTCGTTGGTAAATAAACAAACTTTCTAAATTCGGAACTAAAGCACCTTGTCTAAAATAATGTTAAAAATAATGTAAAATATATTCTGCTAACATGATATATAGCTTTCTACCTGTGCCAATTTACCACCGGTTTAGAAAATCCAAATGAAGTGCAGTCAACTGTCATTTCCATGCCATAATAAGCAGTGACGTTACTTTTTGAAACAGAAACGGCAGCCGGTACTGAGAAAAAGAATCGTAAGTTTAAATTTGCAAAAAAAAATCTCCTGAAAAATTCCTGCTGTACTAAAAAGCGACAAATTCATAAAACTGTCTCCATTCGTTGCGGTAATCACTTTTACGGACCAAAACAAGTAACGAGGAATAAAAAAGGTTCAGAGTGCATTGTGTGGAACGGAAAACATATATTAACAACCCTGTAGCAATACCCGTCAAACAGTTTGTATGCAAAAAATTTGAATAACCTTGGCGAAAAGGTTGTGCTTACCTGATTTGATATTCAGAAGTTTCCTAGTCTTGGCAAAGCGAGCATTCAAACTTACTATTAGCTGTGAACGATTCCATGGGGGGGGGGGGGGGGGGGGGGGGGGGGGGGGGGGGGGGGGGGGGGGGGGTTTCGCACTTCCAACACCATTAGTTGTTGTACATTTATAAACGTCTGATTGTAAAACATCCGTGATAGTTATATATAGTCTGGAACGTTGCATGAAGTCCGAGTTTGCAACAGTGGCTTGGTAAACAGACAATACTGTGTTTGTGGGCAACGATACTCCATTTCTAGAAAAATGTTTACAGAAGATAAAGAACCAAGCCCTAAAAACGTATTGCATTCCTATACTTTTTCCATGTAACAGTGGGTGATGGATATCCAAAAGAAATGCAATCAACCAAACGCTGTTGACCAAAATTGACACTGATTGTAGATTCGATGGTTATGTTTGGAGAAACTAAACACCATTAGTTAGTAAAGCAACGAACAGCGACTTAAAATCAAAGAAATCCATTCACAAAAGAAATCAAAAAAGTTTGACCTTTGACAATAAGTGGCTAAAGGTTAAGTATAACAGGTTGTATTTCATAGTGATGTGTTGTACAGAAGAAATGTCGTTCAATTTGGACGTTACTTGAAAGAGTATCGAAAAGGATTTTGCGATCAACACCGGCAAACATTTCGTTATACATTGTATGGTTTTTGTCATTATATTTGACTTAGTCAATTGCACCAATATCTAAGTTTCAAACGACATACCTTTAACTCTGAGGTTCTTTGTTTTCGTTCCACCACCGTTCCAGTTTGTAGCTTCACAAACGTAATTTCCTGCTTCAGTCGCGTCTCTCAAAGTAAAATATAGCACAGATCGACCTGTGTAGGTGTTTGGTTGACTGGTGGTTTGATAAACGTTTCTTGACGATAAAAATGCCACTACAGTCCCACTCCTGGCCAAAATTAAAGGCTTAGTTTCGCATTAAATATATTGTTTATTTAAGATATTGCAATAACGACCTTTTCCATCGAACTGCTGGGTTTTTATATCCAACTACTGTACACGTGATACTTTGTACTGCTCCATACTGTGCCATAATCTCGCTTTTGTCGATCGATTGTGTAAGGCTTGCTGAAAAAATTTAAAAAATACAAAGTATTGGTCATACGCAACAATTCCACACATTACCTGTTATTCCCAAATTGACCGTTCCAGTGGTTAAGCAGTTTGAGTTCCCAGAAATTTCGATTTGTATGTTACCAACATGCAACTCAATGACACTGCTTATGGCGTAACTGAAACTGGTTCCGATGTAACTAGTAAAGAGCGTCACCCGTTGCTTGTTGTTGTAAATTACGGTGACGTTGAGAGGTTCTGTGTAAAGTCCTGATATTGTTCCGCTTATAGTGATTGATCCGCCATACAACACTGAGTAGCTTGATTGAGAAAATGAGACGGCTCTTGGTTCTGAATAATTACAGAAATATTTTTAACAAGCAAATGAAACTTTACTTTTGGAATATACAGAAAAAAATCCGTTTTAAAAAAATGACACCCGAAAAATTTGCCAAGAACATTTGCAGCAATTTATGGCAACAAAGCGAAACGAGTTTATTTTAGCCTACAAAGAATTCGTAAGGAGATCGCACCGAATTTGACAGTAAGTTTATAAAGTGACAATGACTAGAAAATTGCTACCAAATCAACTTAAAATTTTAGGTTTTTAAAGTTATAACTTATTTAGGCAGCAAACCTTTGTTTTCGCAAGTATAGTTATTTCTGGGCGTACAGCTACCAGTTCCCCATCCCCATGTATTCGATTCTCGTACAAGTCGAACACACAGACCATTTCCAATATTTCCACCCAGCCATGCTCCGTATCCAACGCTGACCCAGTGATCTGATATAAAATTATGCGATTTATTGCAGCAACACACAACCTGTATCGGCATGAGGCCTTGTTTGGGGTAGTGTCAAATTTCTTAATGGCGTTTTGTCCCGATATGGAGGACATGTATATTATGTTGTGCCGTGTTTAATACCACATAATTCATCATAACTGTTGCAAGAACAAAGAGATGTTTTGAAAAGTACAATATTGAATTTTAGCACCTACGCTATATAGTGTTGAAAAACATACACGGAAATGTTTCTACTTAGTTGCTACTTAAATCACAGGCGTTTAACTGTTTCTGATTGTATTTTGTGATGGTGAAGTGCAAGTTTTGTACCTGTTTTATAGGAAATTACTATTCCAAATGTTAAAAAGGTAATCACTATTTACTTAAAGTATTGGAATGGTTAGTAACGTTGTTGCGCATCTTACAAACCGTCTGTACAAAAAAAGTAAACCATTACCAAAGATATTTCAAAACAATTGCCTAAATTTACGGCGGTTAATAAATTCTGTATTTGATTAATGCATTTGCGCTTTCACTTGGTTGAATGTCTACGAACAAAAGTTCAACACACAAACAAGGACTGGTTGATTGCACTCCGGGTACCAAGTAGAACTTGTTAGTGCAGCACTCACCTTCGCCTGTACGTTTTTTTGCAAACACAGTTCCATCCGACCATTGAAAGTAGACGCCATTCGATTCTCTTTTACTTCCCAAAAAGATATCTACAGGAAACCGTAAAAATATTACTAAAAGACACAAAACCTTGCATTTTTACCCGCAAAATAACTTTTCCAAGGACACCAATCACACCAAGGATTGTATTTTTAACCATAAACTTACAAACATTTCCGTTGGGCCACATAGCTTGTGCTTTATCAACGAGTAAGTTTTGTGTTTCAGCATCTTTAATGCTAGCTAGTCTCCCACCATTATCCATACAAGCTGTGTTTGCATCATCCCAATTGGGTCCATTTGTGGATAACGCATAAAAACGTCCTTGGCATTCGGCAGCTGACGTGTCTGCAAACAAACAACATTTTCGCAATACATTTGATCTATCTCAACGAACTTGTAATATTGTTCAACTACAAACATATCAAACCGACAACAAAGGGAATATTTTAGGTTTTCAGAGGGCCTTCCATAGGTCTGTTGACCCCTGTGTTCACGGGCGTGTGGTAATAGTTGACTATACGTTTGGTTGCTGTCTACTGGGTTTGTTATTCAGTGCATCATATGCGTACCAACATGCTTGCCAAAGTTACTCGTGTCATTAACAATTATATAATTAAAACATTAGTGGACTTACGATAGGCATTTTGAAGCAGGATGGAATAAACTATCACTAAAAATCTAAAAAGCTGACATATAATCTTCATTCCTTTACTCAATGGCTATCCATAATACTGTAAATCTCTGCACCAACCTACATGTAACTAAGCCAGCCACTCATCAGGTATAGCAGTTAAGTAGGCTTTGTGTTATTAGTGCATTCATCAAACCCGATGAAGTCATTTAGAAAACCCACGCTTCCTTAGTCGAGTTTTTTAAGGCAACTGATGCAACGTCACCAAACTCCCCGTACAAACAAAACACAAATATTATAAATGGATGGACAATACAAATAAAACAACAAGCAGCGTTTTGGTCTACACTACATGGTTGTAGAGCTATTCCAGTAGGGTAAAAATAGGGCTTGGGGTTTCGGCGATGTTAGGGTGTGGGTAAGTCCTATTTCGTTCACATAGTTTACCAAAAAGTACCAAGAGGTAAGAGTTTAACACATAGCGACACTAATTATGACGTAATGCATTTTCACATCGCTTGTACTAAAACCAACTGTTTAAGTAACCAACCGGTTTTCAAAGGGAAGTGAATGATGTACTTTATTGTAATTGATATCAGGTAGTGTAGGTCCGTCAAATACATTTTTTGTAATTTCGCTTAAACTCAAAACCGAAATTTGAAGGACAGTAAACTTAACTAACAAATATAAAAAAGCTATAATGCAATTTGACCCTCAATATGTTATAAGTATAATTGACGAAGCAACAGCGCTTCCTAATCAGAATCAGTCAACAAATGTTATTTAACGATATATATTTCACCCGTAAGGGCATCATCAGTCGTCTGTCAAACAACGGGTGTAAAAGTAAAACCAAAACCAAGTA
>QLIY01001815.1:17858-28248 GCA_003260075.1 Phallusia mammillata
CAAATTGATTCTATTTTCATAAGACGACTGATGATGCCCTTACGGGTGAAATATATATCGTTAAATAACATCTGTTGACTGATTCTGATTAGGAAGCTCTGTTGCTTTGTCAATTATTCTTACAGATAATTCACTATTTAATCAGTGATCGTCGACAAAAGAAGCCTACTATTTACGGGAAAGATCCTGTAATAAACACTAAATGTCAATATATTATACTACATTTCTAGAAAATGTCATTTATTCTATCACAGTCAACAATAGAAAGGCGTCGCGCACATTAATGAAGACATTGATACTTTTAGTACGGGTGTAATGTAACAAACTACCTGTGGATCATAGTGGGTGTACATAACCCTACATGTTGTAGCAGAAATACTTTTACAGTAAATTATCTTCCAACGCTTAACTCAAGCTTTAGTTTTTTCAAGATATATATCAAGACTAAATACTCTCTCGGGACCAAATGAAATGACGTCGCTGGTCGAAATCGGCCCGCATGACGTATTTGGTGCCTGCTCTATAAGGATCTAATGCAGGGGTGTCCAACACGTGGCACGCGTGCCAAAAGTGGCACGCAGAGCATTTGAAAATGGCACGCGAGTTTTTGCACATCAGATGGTAAACATTAGGATTTGATCAGGCAATTAATATTTTTCTACTGATTCTTCTCCAAATTTAGTAAAGATTATCAGTATCAAGGTTACACAAACCCACTGATTAAATTGGTCGTTTTTTGAGCCCCGTTGCAAACTATTTGTATATATTGTGTCGCATAAACGGAATAAAATGTTTCTGGAGTATCACAAACAAGTTTACTCGCATTTGACGACATATTTTTTCTAATTAATTAGGGTTTTACATATTGGCAAAATTTTCGGATTGAGCCCATACCGTTAACACGTTTAAGACATGGTTTGGAAAAAGTACCAAACGTTGGCACGCAAGTATATTTTAAAACCAAAATTGGCACGGCGGTGTGTTCGAGTTGGACACCCCTGATCTAATGTGATACTTTTGTCACCCAACGAAGCAATTCTTTCTTAGACGTCAGCAGCTACCATTCAAACGTAGACGACCAGGACGAGTATCGCACGAGTTGTCAGGCTTTTCGCGTTGGACATTGGCATCGTATTCAGGTCTGTTTATAACTTCGAAACGCACATGATGTGTTTTTGAAATAGTAGTTGGTAGTAATAGGGGGGGGGGATGTGATACTTTTGTCACCCAACGAAGCAATTCTTTCTTAGACGTCAGCAGCTACCATTCAAACGTAGACGACCAGGACGAGTATCGCACGAGTTGTCAGGCTTTTCGCGTTGGACATGGGCATCGTATTCAGGTCTGTTTAAACCTTCGAAACGCACATGATGTGTTTTTGAAATAGTAGTTGGTAGTAATAGCAAGACATTACTATCGTGAATGCAAGAAAGAATTACTGTTTTAGTCTAAACTTGCAAAATATGTAAAATTTCATTGCTTTGGAAATCAAGAATGTTCATTTTCAAAACGACAAAAAGGACAAGATTTATGATTTACAAAAGGGAAAAAATTACACGTGCAAGACTGTACAGAACGCCATATTACTGGCAAATTGATCTTGAACGGCTCAAAGAGATAAGCGTAAATACATCTGGTACAGTTTAAAGACGATTTAATGAAAGCAAACAATTTACCTACCTTTAATTTTTAATCCTACCTTGTTAGTACAGGATATGACAAAACAGGAGTTGTAAGACGACGTTGATAAATTCATTGAACAATCGTAGAGGTACAAAACTCGTTCCAAGATAACCTTCCCAGCGACTGACGGATCTGCAAATTCACAGAGAAGTAAAAGAATGCCCTCGGTATGCCACACAGAATGAATTTTGACTTACCTGCTGTTTTGTTGGAAAACGATTAGTGAAAGCTAAACTTACAAACAAAGGATAAGTGTAATTAAGATACACCCTACTAATTTCTTCCGGCTATATGTTTATTCCGTTTTCTTTTTCATTAACACAAAGTGACAACATAGAAATTATACTACCAACGCTGTATACATAAGCATATCATATGTAAGTTATATATTCATACACATTAACAAAAAAACAAGTTAACTTAATTATTCTTCAATTTTTTTTTTACCAGGCAACACAGTTGTTTTTTTGTTGTAATAAAACTCTATGTCTGACAAACTGTGTTTTAAAATAAAAGTTTAATTTANCACGGTTTCCTTTGTTTCCACACATGTAGCCCAGTTAGTGTTTCAACAGTATCTAAGTATGTTGTGTAGTGAATAATTTTATGTTATATCAGTTAGATTGTTTGGACTGTATTGTAATTGTGACGTTCTTGATTGTATTTGGTTTAGGACCTAAAAGTGGTCAAAATTCCGTTTTAAATCACTCGATAAATACGCGATTAATGTATTGATTCAGGAATCCGGCCCGCCAAGTACTTCATTTTTCCACATCAGGCCCGCCGACAGGAGAAGTTGCCCGCCCCTGCATAAGAGTGTAGCGAGCCCCATACTGATACTGTAGCAATAAAAAAAATGCCTATTGTTTATAATACACCACCTAACGGGAAAAAACCACACAAAGTCTTACCACTGTGAGGTGCATTTTAGGAAGACAGTCAGTAATATCTTTTACCGCTCTAAAACGTCGATCATTTTTTCAGTTTTATAGTGTTTTATAAGATTCCAGGCAGCACACAAGAGCACAGAGTTAGAAACCCGCTTCTAAGTACATAAAACACGCCAATCAGGTTACGAGAAGAACCTTTAGTTGATCCAAAACTATAGGTATTTACCTACTAAGGACTACCAAACTACCGGTAGCTTTTGTGTAGCGATTGCAACGGGTAGAAACGTGCAGCGTGTTGTATTGCTGCACGATTGATCGGTACGTCAACGAAACTCACGATTAAGTTGGAGACAATCTAGAACAGAGGTTTTATAACCATTTTTACACGTTTTCAAATTTTGTGTTTGTCTTCTTTACACACTTAATCACATAACCTACCTACCTGCCTTCTCAAGTTAACCTACAAGCATATCACATTTAGCCCTTGGCGGTGCATTTAACCCTGTATACAACAAAACACATGTAAGCTTGAAAATTGTCTATGTCTGCATCCTCTTACAAGATTAAACATATTTTTTTAAGTTTTTTGTAGCCTACAAAATGACTTAAAACCTTATCGATGCAACTTTTGAAGTAAGCTTAATTGCAAAGCCATTACTTCAATATCCCGTGTTTTATCACCGTATACCGATCGTCTGTTTCCTGCAACATAGTAGGTAGGCGACAAGGAAACAAAAACATCCATACATTGCATGCAGACACTTACCTCCGAGAAGCCACGCTTAAGTTGTATGCAAATAAATACGCGCCACATAAACGACCACAAAGTGCAAATAATTAATAAAGACTTCGCCGAACATAAGGTTTCATAAATAATAAAGTTTATGTGCATTCCACAAACGACTGCAAAGCAATTGTAACACTTAAACTTCGCCGAACATAAGACTGATTTCCTAACATAATACAGTTTATTGCACAGCATAGATTATTAGGGAATACAAAAATAGAAATTTTACAGTATATTTAAAAAACGGCAGTAAATGAAATGACCTACGCAATTATAAACACGAAACGGTTTTATACAACATGAAAAGGCACAAATACAAACATAGTCACAATAAGATATCAAGCAGTTTTCAATCGTTTTTGAGTGCGGCGTATTAAGTTTTCAGACGCATATTTCCTGTTTATGACATTTAATACTATTTTTGTTTTTTATGTTTGATTCAATAGTAGGAAAGAACGCATAGTTGGAAAATCATATGGTACAAATTGGGCGTCGCAAAAAGGTTTATTAAAACGAAGAAAATATATGTGGTAATTTCTCTGCTACTGGAAACAGTGCTTACAATCACGACTTTTCGCGTGGTAGTTTTACTGCTATTAAGGCCAAGTTATATTGCAGCACTATTACAAATCCCAAACGGTACATAAGGACGGCGCGACGCACGAATTTGAAACACACTGAATCAACCAATAACTCAAAAAAGCGTTGATAGCTCTATTCTTTGTCAAATTCGATGTATGCTTTGACCAAGGAGTAACAAGCCTTGTATTGCCCCTAAAAATAAAAATAAAATAAAGTTAAAAATGTTTATTAATCCATGTGTGGCATCCTATAAACAAAGAACTTAACAACAAAGACAGAAATGTTATCAACAACAGTACGAGGCATCTCTTCAACAAAGCTTACCACAGTAAGGTGTATATCGGAAAAAGAGTCGGTGATATCCTTTACTGTTCTAAAGACATCGACCATTTTTTCAGCATTGTAGCGAGCTATTAGATTCCATACAGCACAGAAGAATATGGATCTCGAATATCCAGTTCTAAGTACAACAAAGATTTTAAAACACATTTAAATGCAACATACAATGGATGTCCATTACCTAGAAAGAACAGCCATGCTATACACAAGCGAATTCATCTGAAGTGACTCGAGTAGTGAAAGAAATTCAATGAACTGATTGATGTTGTCAGGAATATCATTGTCAGTCCAAGCATCAAATTCCAGCAAGGCAATGTAAGTCTATCCCAAAAGACACAGGTTTATATCCATCTTTTCTAGTTATGTTTTTGAAAATAAATACTGTTACGTCGTTTTTATCAAATAAATTATAATGAACATAAAAATAAAATACTGGAATCAGTTCTGAAAGATCTGCACAGACCAGCGATCACGACACACTTATATACAATGAAATTACGCCAGGCCTAAAAGGCGTAATGTCGAATCAGCCGGCCATTTTCCATACGGCAAGGCATAGGCTACAAACATCTTGTCTGCGGTGGGAGTCGAGGTCACGACAGGAGCCTTTATGGGACTCACGCTATACTAACTGAGCTTCCTAGCCTTACTGGCGAGGCCGTCGAAAGCCGAATCACAAGCAACGTTGCCTGCTTTGTATTTTGCACAGGTCAGCTTCGTAGGACCTATCCGTGCTTGTGCTTAAGGCAACGGTGCTTCTGATTTGGCTTTGCCTTGCATTGTTATTCGGTAAGACGCCTTCAATAAGTCTGGCCGTCCATGTTTGTTTAAACCAGTGATTGTCAAACACGGCTCTTAGGTCCGCATGCGGCTCCCAACTACTTATTTTGCGGCTCCCACTAAAACTCAGAAAACTATCAAAAATTGCTATTTTAGCTTTCAAGGTAATCTTTAGTGATTTTCTCAAGGTTTCGTTTTTTTTTTGCCCCGACAATAAAAAGGTTTGAGAACCAACGGTTTAAAGCAAAAACGTTGTACACACGGGGCGCTTTAGGTTGTGTTATATGCAGCCGTTTGCAAACAATATGTGATAATCACCGCGATAAATTTGTGTAAAGTGACAACCGTTGGTACCAGTCGTTACATTTCTTTAAAGTTACGTTTTTATTTAACAAATGTGTCTTGAGTGTAGAGTAACAAACCTTTCGTTGTTGATTTGTGTCATCAATAGATATCTTAGCCAATTGAAACTGCCCCTGAGTAGATCCTTTAACAAACTTCATTTTTATTCCACCTTGCACAATCTCCCGCTTTTTCTGGTTTGGCCAAACAAGGACTTTCTGCAAAACAATACACAAATGCATTTTTTTCCAAATTAAAACCAACAAAAGCACAGACCATTGGGTTCTTCAGTATAACGACGAACTCCGTGTTTTCGTGCACTAACGTGCTCAAGAAGTTTTCCACTTCGCCAGCAGTCGGTTCTTCACTGATCATTATACGGTCAGATTGATTGTAAGCCTAAACGAAAAACATGTAACGCAAAAGTAGAAAGCAAAGTAGGAAAACAGGCAAAGTAGTACAGTGCTTCCTTCTTGAATAATCATAATATACGACAAAGAAATAGAAACAACATTAAACAAGAAAAAAATAACAGATTGTTTGCGAAAACAAGCGCGTCTATCAACGCTAACTCGGTAAACTCGAACTGACTGAAACAGAGTCACCTTAGGGCTTAGGAGGTGGATAAATACCCGTGTATTTCATTCATTCATAACCCTTTACAGCCATTTATCAAAGTGGCCAATCAAATGCCTGTCAAAGTTGGAAGCATTTTATAAGCAACTCGAAACCCACCAACCTCGATCTTATAAACAGATTTTCGGTCATTTCCGACGTTCATGTATGCACTTTCCGCTTCTGGTGATTTGTCTAAATAAAAAAACTGCTGTTTATAAACGACTCGAGTTCCAAAACGTATATGAGTTGTTACATGAGACAGATGTTGAGTTTTGAAACGTTACCAGAGAAGATGCTGACTCATCAAGGGGGGGGGGAAGCCATTTATCAAAGTGCCCAATCAAATGCCAGTCGAAGTTGGAAGCATTTTATAAGCAACTCGAAACCCACCAACCTCGATCTTATAAACAGATTTTCGGTCATTTCCGACGTTCATGTATGCACTTTCCGCTTCTGGTGATTTGTCTAAATAAAAAAACTGCTGTTTATAAACGACTCGAGTTCCAAAACGTATATGAGTTGTTACATGAGACAGATGTTGAGTTTTGAAACGTTACCAGAGAAGATGCTGACTCATCAAATAATATGCTTAGGTCATTGAATTCTTTTTGGATCTGGTTGGCATCTGGAAATCTGCAACAAACACTATTAGGTAAACAAAATTGCGATTCAAACAAATCACATTTCTACCTTTCAAGCTGGGTCAAATTCGTTTCCTTGAAGGTTGCTGTTTCAACAAGCAGTTTGTGTAGAAACACATATTGGTTCTGCAAAAATAAGTCGTAATCATGATTGATTGTGCAGTATTTGTTATCACCGATTTTTATGGGGTTTACCAACTAAAGTACAAACGATCAATTTTCGCAACCTGCAGATTAAACATATCAGCTATTGCTGCCAGGCATAATATTAGGTTTATAGAGCTCTTCTGGCAAATGTAATGCAGATTAAACATATTAAGTAGATTTTAGCTGTTTTACAGCTACCGATCNTTCTGCAAAGATAAGTGGTAACCACTATTGATTGTGCTGTATTTGTTATCACCGATTTTTATGGGGTTTACCAACTAAAGCACAAACGATCAATTTTCGCAACATGCAGATTAAACATATAAGCTATTACTGCTAGGCATAATATTAGGTTTATAGAGCTCTTCTGGCAAATATAATGCAGATTAAACATATTAAGTAGATTTTAGCGGCTTTACAGCTACCGATCTACTTACCACATTTTGAACCATATCCATTCTCTGTTTACGCATATGAGAAACCGCCTTAAAAACATCAATCGAACCAGTTTCGTTTAATTCATCCGTCAAATAATCGAAACCTATGAAAGTTCCTGTTCGTCCAGCCCCAGCACTGCGCAAAGAAAACAATCCTAAAGTCATGAAACGAAAATAACTGACCCTAGTTTGACGTTTACTCACCTGCAGTGAATTATAGTAGGAGTTTCTGTGCGCAAATCGCATTGTAGTTGTGTTTGAGCTTCTTGTACTTCCTTTATAAACCTAAGAAGGCCTGTGGTGGTTTGTGGAACTCCGTGGTCGGGCCAAGCTATGAAGTGATATTGTGTAACGATGTATTGCTCCTGAGATAAAAATAGTGCTGTAACAAGTACCAATGTACTTGCCATGTCAAAATGGGTAAAACTTCGCAAAACTCTGCTCTAGCGGAAACAAGTTATTAGGTTTAATGTTTTGGCTATGTGTGTAGGAAGTAAATGAAGCTTTCCACCTAGTTCTTGGAAACAAAAAATTGCTAACAGAATGTTCTTTCCCTACAATTACAGAAAAATGGCTTTTTCGAGTTGACACATTTGAAAGCTTTTTTAACACTAAACGCTTACTATTTCATAAGTACTGTTTGTTTCTTCAACGTTCATTCTTCTGATGACGTAAGAGCCCTTCTTGATGACGTCAATGACGGTGATATTTACTCCCTCGTAGCTTTTGGTTTCATGGACGTCTTCAGGCCAATATCGGGCACATTTCGCCTAAAAAGTGGTGAATATACACAAAAATGTAATATTTGTAACAGCTTTGGAATAAAAAATGCATAACGGCTTGTTGAATATAACTGATAGAAGATTGAAGAAAATTACCTTTCCCTTCTCCCATAGATTTGCCAGCATAACAATAACTCGAACATTTTGTTCCAATACCATTGTCCAAAAATCACCCACTGTGCTGTCAAGGGGACCTTGGGTTGCGATCCACTTGTTTGGTCGATTGTAACCCTGAAGAGAAACTTTTAACAACGGCAAAGGTGTTTACATTATGACATTATATTTGAATGTACCAACCTCCACATATGAGGCATTAATGTAATGGTTTTGGTTTCCTTGTGCACCACGGAGAATTACTCGGTTGTTATCATCTGTCATTAAATACAACCGAAAGTTCAGACGTTTTAGTGCTGACCCATGTCAGCGGCTATTAAAAAACTAGTAACATACACTTTGATTTTGGGGTGTACCTGGCCTGTTTGAGCCTTTTGCCTTTGGATGCTACAGTATCAGTTACGATAGGAAACTAATATTAGTATGTAGGATTTGTAACAAGTAGGCAACTTAAGATAATGACTTACATGGTGTTATGTTCATGTATCGGTTTTTCTTAGCATTCGTTGATACTGTTGTGTTTTCATACACACTTGCATTGTTGATCGATTCATCCTTGATTGTCTGCAAACGTCAAATGATGACTAAGCATAAGATAATTGCTTACTAAGCACATCGCAAAAGGGTTACAACAAACATCCACTAAATCTTTAAAATTCGGTACTAATTTTGGCTTCAAACAGGTCAAATAGAGTGAACAAGGTACACTATTCACAGTTTTGAATAATCTGAGCAAAAAATCGGAGCCAGTACATTTGTGTACTTGTCGAAACGTAGTTATGTTCTACACAAATGTACTGGCTCTGATTTTTTTTGCTCAGAGTGAACAAGAATCCGTAATCGTAAAAAACCTCAATATAGACAAATAGTGTGTGAAATAGTCAATTAAATTAGAACAAGTTATTTGCAGCACATACTTAGTTAGGTGCATTAAAAAAGAAAATGACTTTTAGTGGGTGTTTCTGGTGAATCTACACAGTTCGTGGCCGCCCTGGGGACCCCTGGGCCCTAGCTGAGAACCCCTGACTTACGAAGTGTTTAACAGATTGCAACATGCAGTTGACTTTGTGCATAATTGCATATGGATATAATACGACACTTCACGTTAGTTTCAAATAAAGCGGCACATAGTAGATTGCACACTTTACTGACGCCTCTACAGGAAGCGTTCATATGACTAAGTCAACTGCGTAACAGGAATAAGGGGACAAAGCGCAGCAACTTTACCACCGATAAGTTGCTACGCGAAGTACAATGTATTTCAGTGTTTAAACAAAATCAGTGTTTCAAAAAACGAGGCAAATTAACACTGTAGGTCTGTANAGTGTTTCAAAAAACGAGGCAAATTAACACTGTAGGTCTGTAGCTATATCATAGTGTCAAAGAACACACCTAAATACACCTCAATTAGGTTTATATAATAATGGTTTTGTCTGCGTTAAAACATTCCAACACAAGTGTTGTAAAACGCCATCGACAACATTATCATGAAACAAAAACAAAGAGTTGCCAGCATTAGATCAACCACAAAGTAAAAAGGTTGTTACTTTGTTTGACATATTACTCAGCCTTGCATTGAATCGCAAACCATATGGCAATGTAGATTACGCATTGGTGTGTTGCAACATAAATTGAATGAGTAATGATTATTTCCTGTTGTCTTAAAGCCGAATGTATTATGTCAGACAATAAGGAAGCAGTTTCACGTACTTTAAACTGTGATTTTAAAGTCTTGTGGTCGCTCTTTGAGCTATCGATGTAGAAGTCCACAAGATAAAACCTCAAAATCTTCGTGTTGCTTTCCGCAGATTCAACAAGAACGTCTATAATTTTCAATTAAGTGTTGGTAATACTAATTACATATTAGTATTACGCAAAAATACATAAAACAAGCTAGTCTGCCTTTTAAGTTTTCTTTACGGATAAGGGAACATAACAAGTTTATCCATACAAAATTAGCATTCAATTCTCGGTTGTATATCACCATTTCTAGTTGTTTTTGTTTACTATTTTTAATGAAAATAGAGTTGCATAAAACGTTTTGCAACGTTTTAGTTAGAGATTTGTTTACCGTACAAGGACAGTAATGTGTTGAAAGCATAATCATGGAAAATCGGTTCAAACTCGTGTGACGAACCTGTGTTTGACAGTGGCATATGTTGTGAACTTTTACGTCGCATCACAGTGTCTCCTCTTGCAGCACCAGGTGATTTTCTATGTGAAATCCATCTTCTCACTTGCTCTCTTT
>QLIY01001817.1:0-10674 GCA_003260075.1 Phallusia mammillata
ACACTAACACTTCGTCATGCTGCTTAGGTTTGATTCAATGTCTATCTATAATTAGTTTTTGAATGATTCTTTGTTCAGACTCGTTAACTTTAACAGTAGAGAATATGTTTGATATTCCTCGTCTGCTTTGGATGGGATATAATCAGTACCATTTTATCAGCAGCGATTGGTTTATTTTTTTTCCTAATCAAAAGAAATGAGCAAAAGAAAGGCGCTTTGTTAACTTCGTGTTTTGACCAAGTGTAACCCCGCAAAATCACCCAACCGTGTAGGTACGTCGCATCGCTTTTGTGTAATTGCACCACAATGCCACCCTCTGTTACGTATTAATACCGTTGTAGTTCTTTCTACTTGGTTTACCTTTGTACGAATTTTGCTGGGATAACTTGCAGTATGTTCATTTGTAGTTTTGGATTAGTCGAAAAGTGTTATGTAGTATTCCCAAATTATCAGCTTAAAAGTGTACAAAACACCTATTCTATGCCATTGTTGTGAATTTCAATTTTTAAACAATAAAAGTAAAAGCTGTTTACCTATAACATATACTTAACTTGTGTGTTAAATACCTTTAGGCGATGTTGTACATCTGTCACTGCTTACCAACATCGGCCAACATGTCAGCAAATTATTTTGTCATGTTTCTAAGGTAGATTTTTCATAGAATAAACGTTCTTGTGTGGCCGTACTTGTAACCTTGAGTACGTACATGCTTGTGCTTCTGCACAACACAACTGTGCGTGTTAAGAAATCTGATCGGAATTTGGAGTGCTATCCTATTGTAATACCTGCGCGGTGGCAGGTGCGCTTCACTCATTACAAAAAGGAGTGTTTCAGGCGTTATTGCCTTTCGCATAAATGTCATTCTCGCACAACAAGCGAGTCCTTCCTGGTATGATTCAAAGCCCGACTGCATGGAACATACTTATCCTGCTGTCTAGGGTTAACATTTCTGAGAAGGCAAGATTACTGACAGTTTCGATAAATACTTTGGCTCCCCCCCCCCCACGTCCTATTGCGTTTCATAGCATTTTGTTACATTCTACCAACCCACTTCAATATTATTACAATGATATTTTTTGATCAGCAGGAAAAATACTTTCATTACTTTCATTACTTGCAATCATCTGTCTTTAACAGAGCGTCGTAGAATTTGAGACGCAAAAAATACAAAATAAAGTTATGCTAAACCTTTTTGCACATTGTATCTTGTGCGTCACAAGACCGCACCGACCAGAGTAAAATCAAAAAGTCGTTTACCAATGTAAAAAAGAAACCAAGCACTTGGTTTTGTGTTTTAGCTTGTTAAGTCAATAACAGTCTTTTTATTGTCCCCAGTTATTTTCTGTTTGGTTGTAACGGTGAGTAATTTCTAAACTAGCGATGTACGTTAAAGATCAAATAGGTTAAACAGTCAGTTGCAGTTAGTGTAGCAGTGCAAAGTAAAGTCTGCGTTTGGGGAAACTCCCCTCAATTGTTTCTGTGACGTGAGCGATTAAATATTTGTAAGTGACGCAGATGGCAACAGGTCTTCAAAGGGACAACTGTCGTATCATTTTCTAGCTGCGTAATAAAGAAAGGTTTGATACACATAAAGCTGACGGTTTGTTGCAGGTTCTTGTCTCTCACTCATCTATGACTAAAAAATACGATTTATCTACGTAACTAGCCTTTTGTTACTAAAGAATTCAGCTGTTGTTATTGTGCTTTATCGTTTTTTATGTTTGATGAAACGCTTAGATTGGTATCGGTTTGCCCATCTTATCTGTGTCCAGGACCAAGATCAGACAAATATTGTTTAAATGTTAACTGGACACAAAGATGTATTGTAGCTATACATATGTCACAAAGATGTATTGTAGCTATATGTATGTCACAATATGCGACCTGCGCCAAAACGCATAGTGGCGAGATCACTTTATACCTATCGGTTTAAATATTAAGCTAAAAAACGAACTTTACTCTTCGACCATAAACATGTAAATGTTTACTTGTCCGAAAATTCAGTAACAGGGTATGTGCTTTTTGTTGATGTGGTATTTGTACGACAATATCTGATGGGAGCTTGTGGATTCTGTTGTGTAAATAGCACTCTTTACAAAATGTTGCTAATACGAAATGACTAGTTTTATGTACTGATTTACTCATGCAAACAGTATTTATTAACTGAGATTAACTTCCTGACATAAGTTTATCATGGCGACTCTGTCAGTGTATCGACCTGTAATACTACCTCATAGTAAGAAAAGAAATGGGCTTTGGCAAACTCCTTGTTCCAGACTAGTTACACACAAATAATCCTGAACGGTATGGCCCACTAGAACCCACTAGATAAACCTGCTGCTCGTACATAAACTTGTTATACTTAGCCTTGATACATAGCCTGTCTGTATTGCTAGATTAACCTGAATGAATGTAGCAAGGAAAAGACAGTTTGTTTGGTTGTTGCGGAAGCAAGCAAGAAAACGAGAGGAGATAATGATGCAAAGGTTACAACAAGCTGTTACAATTATTGTTTCACCCGGGTCGTCTTACCAAATAACCTTTTAATTGGTTTGTTTATAGCAGAAACTCATCACTGACAATCGCACCGAAAAAACACATCATTTCGATGTTGTTGGCACATATAACCCAAACGATCTGTGTTACGTTTACAATCTCAAGCACTTCGATTGAAAACTATTTGATTCAATACGTGTGTCACGAGCTTATGGTGACAAAGTTACGCCACGAACGTCATAAGCTACCTAATCAAGGCATGTGTCATTACAAAATAATATGCTACCTAGTGAAGAGATGTGTCATTACAAACTCCTAAACTACCTAAGCAGTTACAAAACTCAATCATAAGCTCACTAGTTATAGATTTAGTATTATTGGGTATAGCTTACAGATTGTAAGATACAGTTAAGTTAAGCAAAGTTTTTAATCTTCAATATAATATCGTTTAAAGTGGTGTTCAGCAAGTTATGTATTTTTAAGGTTACGGTATGTTTACAAAATGTGTGCGTGAATTTTGGCAGTATCGATTTAAACTACAGGTGGTCAAACAAATGACAGTCTATTCATACTGGCAGTTGACAAATTTGTTTACAGGCGGCAAAATTTATCCTTGATTTTGTAAAACGCAGTAACGAAAATATCTTAGAATGGAGTTACCATGTGATCGGTTGAATTGGTGTTGAAAAAAAAAATGTTTATAAAAAAGTACTTTTAAGCACGTCATAAGGCTTGTACTTCCACAGATGTAAAAGTAGCGTTAATAGACCGCTGTTGAAACACTGTGACTATTTGTTTTGTATTTTTACTTTTCGTCACAACAATTTACAAAAGCACTATGAAAACGTACGGATTTGAAACAAACCTCCGTAAAATAAAATGGGAACTACAAGGCGGAAACGTCATCTATTTGTCCCACGATAACAGTTTCGAAAAAGGATTTCTATGGAAAATTACTGTCGACCCCAGTGCTGAACAAGCGACGGGTATTGCCAAAAAAATCAACGAGACCGAAAAATTACATAATTTTCGAGTCAAAGATGCTGAATCAGTAATAAAGGGGACATTTGCTGGCTGTAAAGGCACAATTTGTAAGGTCGATTCAAAGAAGAAATTTATAGAAAAAAAGAAGTTACCAAAGTTGCTTTTACCCTGAGAAACGTTGACGGTTCCGTAATGGAGGATAAAAAGAAGTTGGTCATTGAAGAAATGTACGAAAACAGAAATCTTAAAATTCGTACCGGTGATGTTGAAAAACAGCAGTACGTGAAATGTGTACGTGGCCTTGTATCGGTGACAAAAGGTGATCCGTTGTCTTTATTGAAAGTTGCGATCTTTTTGGGTGAAACGTTTGGAAGGGAAAATATTAGATATGTCTCAGAATGCATTCATCTGAAAGCTTATAAACGTAGTGGATGGTACAAAAAACACCGATATACTTCCACTTATATCAAACCACCTTCTCCGCAAGCGGATAAATAGAACAAAAAATATTATTGAGCTGTGCANAGCCTTGCACAAATCTGATTTTTCCCCGGGCAAGTCGAATCAGCAGCTATTGTTCCATGCTCCAATTGCATCCCAACTTTAC
Source organism: Phallusia mammillata (assembly GCA_003260075.1). NCBI lineage: Eukaryota > Metazoa > Chordata > Ascidiacea > Phlebobranchia > Ascidiidae > Phallusia > Phallusia mammillata. Next base: position 4,088 of record QLIY01001817.1, read on the forward strand.
ACTTAATAGCTTGCACTTCCAAAAAAGCCATGAAAATAACCGACAGAAACAATTTTAGGTTCTGCATCATTTTGTGTGTATACCGAATCATAATGTGAAATTCTCGACGAGAAATCATCTTTGTCGTTGTTGCTTCAAATCCGCCTTTCAAACATTACACAACTACCACTCAATCCGAAATTTATATCTAAGAGCATGTGAATCCCAGGTACTGTAGATCCCCGACTGGTTCTGCTGTGGCGCAACACAAGTTTTGGTATGCGATGACGGATGCTGTTTGCTTGGTAAAGTTTCGTCCAGATAATGAATCACTTGCCTGAATGCCCCCCCCCCATATTGTTTAATTTTAATGCTCCCATATTGCCTCTGCTTTAGTTATTTCCAAGTTATCCTTCTCGCACCCCCCCCCCCCTATATTTATGTGACCAGTGGTAAAAGTGGTTCCGAAACATTTCGCAACGCCGTTTCAATTTTTAGGGATTATTGTTAAAACGCGTCCGGTATGGAGTTACAGCGCAAATGAATCGTAAGTATTGGCTGTAACTAAATATGTCATCATATCTCTGAATATTGTTTGAAATTATTTTGATAATCTCTGCATGGTTTGTCATAGTAACAAATTTAGGTTACGCAGCCTCTGTGTTTATTTCTGTGGTTTTGTTATAATTAAGATGTAAACTTCATCAGGACAATAGTTGTGGATACTGGTACGATCGGATTTTTTTATAAAAAGAATCGGTTTGCTTTATTCACTAAATATAGCAATATAAAGTAAAAATGCTCTTCACTGAATACAGCACTTTATACACTAAAACAAGAATATAGCTAATGCTGCGCACAACCCGAATTTGGAACAAAATTATGTGGATCCCAGTATCCGCCCCCCCCCCGAATACAGCACTTTATACACTAAAACAAGAATATAGCTAATGCTGCGCTTTGGCGCAACACAAGTTTCAGTATGCGATGACGTATGGTGATTGTTTGGTACTGTGTTGTTGAGATATAGAATTACTTACCTGAATACCTTTTGCCGCTCACGAAGTCATTCAATATTTGAAACTACTACAACATCGCGACTGAGGTGTGGCAATATTACTAATATTTTCTTAACCAGATTGATGTCTGTTTTGAACATGTTTGGCAAAAATGAATCGTGATAATTTAATTAATTTGACTCATGTCGTTTTCACAGTTTGTATTGCAATACAAATATAAAAGAGCGCAGCAACTTTACAATTAAATTTACTACAGTCACGTTAGAGCGCGAAAGGGCAACGCGACTGTAGGGCTTGGTCACATAATGTAAATGTGTATGACAACGCTAGTAAGAAATTACCCAAATATTTGTACTAACTTTTCCATCTTGCCTGGCATATTTCAACACTTAGATCACTGTAACTAGATATTGGATTTCTAAAATTTGTACGATATTGTTTAATTTTAATGCTCCCATATTGCCTCTGCTTTAGTTATTTGCAATTTAGTCTTTTCGCACACCCCCCCCCCATACAATAAAACGGCGACACAGATTCAACTATCAACCTCCAAAACAATCGCAAAAATGGTTTGACTGACTTGTAAAATACGTTGTACCCTGCTGCCTCATTTAATTTGTGCTGTATGTTTAGCGACATCTTGTGAGAAACAATTTTTGCGACATATATCACCCTTCATTTTTTAGCAAATGATTATTTAATGATTAGCAACAGCTTGAACACAAGCAAAATAAATGACGCGGAGATAAAATGGTATAGCTACACTAGTATAAAATGAACTACCACATAAACCAGCAATTCGGCACTTGTCTCCAACAACGTTCTTTATACACATTTAGATTTTGTTTTCAGAGCAGGAAATGCACAAACAAGCCAGTGAACCCAAGTTAATTGCTAATGACGTAAAAAATAATCAAGGCTATACTAAGTTGCAAATTATACCAGGACCACACGAATCTGTAAAGCACAACCAAAACTATTTTGTGGCCCCCCCCCCAGTTACAGTATGCGACGACGTATGGTGATTGTTTGGTACTGTGTTGTTGAGATAAAGGATTACTTTGCTAAATACCTTTTGCCGTTCACGAAGTCATTCAATACTTGAAACTACTACAACATCGCGACTGAGGTGTGGCAATATTATTAATATTTTCTTAACCAGATTGATGTCTGTTTTGAACAAATTTGGCAAAAATGAATCGTGCTGATTTAGCTAATTTGACTCATGTCGTTTTCACAGTTTGTATTGTAACATACAATACAAATATAAAAGAGCGCAACAACTTTACAATTAAATTTACTGCAGTCACGTGAGAGCGCGAAAGGGCAAAGCGGCCCCCCCCCCATACAATAAAACGGCGACACAGATTCAACTATCAACCTCCAAAACAATTACAAAAATGGTTTGACTGACTTGTAAAATACGTTTTGGCCTGCTGCCTCTTTCAATTTGTGCTATATGTTTAGTGACATCTTGTGAGAAACAATTTTTGCGACAAAAATCACCCTTCATTTTTTAGCAAATGATTATTTAATGATTAGCAACAGCTTGAACACAAGCAAAATAAATGACACGGAGATAAAATGGTATAGCTACACTAGTATAAAATGAACTACGACATCAACCAGCAATTCGGCACTTGTCTCCAACTCCCCCCCCCCTCGTACAGGATGCATATTGTGAATGTGGCCTAGAAACTCAATCGATGGACTATATATTATCTCGCTGCCCTCTTGGTCCAGCATGCGCTGACCAATCTTTAAGGGTGATCACGAAAGAGGCCCTTACCTGGCTCCAGCACTGGCGTGACAAGCTATGTATGAATATTATTAATATTTTCTTAACCAGATTGACGTCTGTTTTGAACAAGTTTGGCAGAAATGAATCGTGCTGATTTAGCTAATTTGACTCATGTCGTTTTCACAGTTCGTATTGTAACATACAATACAAATACAAAAGAGCGCGGCAACTTTACAATTAAATTTACTACATCAGTCACGTGAGAGCGCGAAAGGGCAACGCGGCTGGTCACAAAATGTAAATGTGTATGACAACGCTAGTAAAAAATTACCCGAATTGTTATACTAACTTTTCCATCATGCCTGGCATATTTCAACACTTAGATCACTCTAACTAGATATTGGATTTCTAAAATTTGTACGGTATTGTTTAATTTTAATGCTCCCACATTGCCATCTCTGCTATAGTTATTTCCAATTTAGTCTTCTCGCACCACCTATTGCATACAATAAAACGGCGATACAGATTCAACTATCAACCTCCAAAACAACCAACATCTTAGAACCAATAACTCCTACAGTTTGCGCATGCGCAGACCAAATGTAACATTCCGGAGTATATTATTTAACGTGCAACCAACCACGAAATAATGGTGGCTTGACTGACTTGCAAAAAACGTTTCGGCCTGCTGCCTCCTTTAATTTGTGCTGTATGTTTAATGATATCTTGTAAGAACAATCTTTCCAACAAAAATCACACCAAATTTATTAGCAAATTATATTTTGAAGTTAAACAACAGCTTGCACACAAGCAAAATAAATGACACACAGGTAAAAAGGTATAGCTACACTATCATAAAATGAACTACCACATAAACCAGCAATTCGGCACATGTCTCCAACAACGTACTTCCGATTTTAGTTTCAGAGCAGGAATGCACAAATGAGTCATTGAACCCACGTCAATTGGTAAGGACGTAAAAAATAATCAAGGCTATACTAAGTTGCTAATTACGCGCAGAAACTTGGAAAATCATACCATGACCACACGAATCTGTAAAGTACAAGCAGAACTATTTTTCTGTGATAAGCAACCCAATTTATAGTTATAAACCTTTCGTGACATTTTGAAATTTCTGTTTTTTGAATTGCGTTCCAAACGCTACGAACTTGCAACAAGGTGTTTCCGATGACGTCGACTTCCCCCCCCCCTAATAAGCAAACATATGTATGGTTATAAACTAATTGTGACATTATGTAATTTATGTTTTTTAATTGCGTTCCAAACGTTACGAACTTGAAATAAGGTCTTTCCGATGGCGTCGACTGCGTGGTAGTTCTCTGCTAGTCGCGAATCACAGAGTTGCCTCCCTTTTTTGCAGCGTTAGTAAAATCCATGACGCAAGTCCGAAAACCAGGAACACTCAAAGTCAAACCGGCACACCGCGCAACCATTGCCGTTTCCACCGACTTGCCAGAAATCCACCGTCGTTGAGCCAAATCAAATGTTGACACTCGGGTTTCTTTTTTCTCGTGAACTGTGCAAACAAATATTTCACAATCTTAGTTGATTTTACCACTGCGGTCGATAAATTAACTATTTTAGCAGAAAATTATTAGTGTCTTATTTCGGTTCTTTATGACAAACTAACCAATGTAAACTTTGTCCTTGTGAATTATTTTCATTTTGATCTCTGACAAATCAGGGCATTCTGTGGACGTGGTGGACCACGAGTTTTCCCGAATGGAGTACCCCCCCCCCCGCCAAGTCAAAGGTTGCCACTCGGGTTTCTTTTTTCTCGTGAACTGTGGAAATAAATATTTCACATTCTTAGTTGATTTTACCACCGCGGTCGATAAATTAACTATTTTAGCGGAAAATAATTAATGTCTTCATTTTGTTCTTTAACTAACCAATGTAAACTTTTCCTTTGTGAATTATTTTCATTTTGATGTCTGACAAATCAGGGCATTCTGTGGGCGTTATCGACCACGAATTTTCCCGAATGGAGTAAACTTCCATAGAATGTGGTATCCAATTTGGTTGACCAATCGCAAACAAGAAACCTGTAAAGTAAACAATTAAGGCAATCAGGAACTGGGCAGATCCGTGGGTTTCCTACCTTTGTACGGAACCAAAGCAAAACTCATTCTGCTGTTGGGCATAGGTGCAAGGGAGCTCCATTTGTTTGGAAAACTTTCTGTGTGGTATTTTTTTAGTTCACGTTTATTTAGTTTTCCTCCCGCAACGTATAAGGTATCTAAAATATTTAACATTAAAATATGTCTTAGAATGAAATCAGAGTTTCATAAGAAAATTTGACAGTTTTATTACACAGATCAGATCGTTTACGTGCATGCGATTTAAATGTACCGTTGTAGGATGCAACCGCAGCACTGAAAAAACCTGCAGAACTTTTCGAACTTCCAAATCCTGAGAAACATGTGCTTCCCTTCAAATTTGTTTTCCAGCGTCCGCCAACATAAGAACTTACAGTGTCATCGTCTACTATATACAAGGTTGCATTACAAACCGTCAATATCGGATTGTGTAAGGAAAATGGTCCTTCCTGCGATTAAACAAATTTACAAAAAGTGTAAAGCAAATAAACAAACAATGACAAATGTATATATTATAATGTTGCGCTTGTTACTTTATTTGTCAATAAATGACAAAACACGTTGTTAGAAAATAACTTATTTAAGGCTGTGTTAAAAAATGTTTAATTTTTAAATAATTATTAAGTTGTAGCGATTGCGACATAATTTGTGCAAACGACGTAGAGACGGCCACAAGGTCATGGGCGGGTCCTAAAAATAAATGCCAAGGAATAAATATACCACATGCTTTAAACAAATAATTATGTTCTCTATTATTCAATCTGTTTTAATTTTTTCTCTTTGTTTTAAACTATAGTTAATCTACTTGTGTTGTAGTCATTGTGTTTAATCTGAGAGTAAGTTAGTACTTTTCGAGCAAATGTCACTCATCACTAAAAAACGTTTCCAAAGTTTAATTGTTTTCCAGACATTTTGTTTTAGAACATATTCATTGTCACGTCGTATTGACCGAGCTGCCCCCCCCCCCCCCCCCCCCCCCCCCCCCCCCCCCCCCCCCCCCCCCCCCCCCCCCCCCCCCCCCCCCCCCCCCCCCCCCCTTGTGTTGGACGTTGTTATCACCGCTCAAATGTCCGGGCAGTTGTCGAGCGACCAGCGGACTTTTTGTCATCCAAGGCCGCCTATCCGCACTTTTCACTTGGTGGACTATATCGGACACCGTGATGTTATGTGGTCTGCTGTCTGTTCCTCCACGCCACACCAGCATACCGCAGAAGTAGCCAGGCCCCATTTGTGTATGGATGATCGAAAGCGTCCAGCCCTGTCCTCGGCCTGTTAGGATGCTTCGGGCCCGCCGAGACAACCCGAGTCCTTCTGGTTTGCTCGATGGGTATTAATGAAGTGGGATGCTAGTGTTTCTCCATCTTTCTTTCCATCAGTTGGTCATCCAGTCGGTTGTATTTGAGCTGTTGTTGTCGCCGAGTAACTTGACAGCAGCCGGTACGAAGGGGAGACTTGATGTTAATGTTTGATTGAGGTGGGCCGGCTCTGTGATCTTGTGGTGGAGAAGATGTTGTTCTGGTGGTAGCTCTTTGCTTCGTCTAGAGGTTTGTTTGGCTTGGGGATTGCGATTACTATCGCTTTTTTCAGATTTGGAAATGATAAGCTGGCGCAGGCAGGTTTAGAAAATTACGCAACCAAGATTTTAGCTCGGTCCCGGCATGAAGCAAAACCTCTGAGCAAAGGTGATCTGGACCCGATGCTTTACCAGGCTTCAGATGTTAAAGGGCC
>QLIY01001817.1:13027-28235 GCA_003260075.1 Phallusia mammillata
TTTTCTTATCTTTTTTGTGCCTGCCCTGGACATATCTAAACGCAAGCTTTACTGTAAGCGTAGTTTAGCGCCTGTAAAGTATTTACATGAGAGCCTACCAGTGGAAAATCTGTCTTTGTCTTCAACTGACCACAACTGCTTTATAAAAAGAACAGTAATGTCACTACTTCTCTTTAGAAGACCCTTAACCCAAGCAAAACCAGCAAACTAACACAGGGCATTAAATTAATGGTACAGTCCATCGATACTACACTTTCGCCAGGAAGCGTGGACACAATAGCTCTCGCTTGATCAAAAGAATGACGCTTTATTCAACTTGTTTTTTTGACGCTGTCCTATACTGTAGCCTCAATCATGTACGCACGTCGCATCGCTTGTTGTGTAATTGCAACACAATACAACCCTTTCCCATGATTTACTAATACCATTTATTTTCTCCCTAACGTTCTTACTTGTTAGGAGCACGTGCAATGCTTATTTGCAGTTTTAAACGAGTCAATAAGATTTTTAAAAGTATAGTTTTTTTGCCCTTACTTAATCATAAGCTTAAATATATGCAAAACTCTGATGTTATGGTAACGCTGTGCTGTAATTTGGTAAGTCGTGTGTGTGTTTATAATACGTTTTGGCAATGTTTTACATCTGTCACTGGCAAATACGCTAATATGCCCGGATTTTTTGTGTCCTTTTCTGGTGTTTGGTGTGAAAAACGACGTGCCTGCGTAATCGTGCCCCAAAGCATGCACATGATTGTGCTTTCACACAATACAGTCATGCGTTTATAAACCCCCCCCCCTATGCAGTTTTCGTTTGTTACCAGTTCAACACCCCATTTTAAAACCTCTGTCAGACACTCTGTAACAACAAAGTCTATTTTACCACAACCATACTAGCATAATATAACATTGGGTTTGCTTCTTGCAAAATAACATAATATTTCAATAATAATACTGCCTATTTTGTAAACATTTCACATGTATAATTTTGGTGCAAAATTATGTTTGTTCAATGCCATTTGCATCAATTGCAACTTGGTAAATGTGGGACTTATTTTCCTTGAAGGAAAAGCAACAGCATTTAAAGGAAGAGCTAATCCACTACCTTCCATGCAGAGATAGTCAGTGGCAGTTAGCAAGTCAACAAACTGATCATCTTTCACCCACATCTGTTTGGTGTAAATGAAATCCAACAACAACGCCATGATGTCATCACTAATTGTAGTCACCTCACAAGTTGAGGTGCGCTTTTCCTTCATCTATAACACATGCCTTGGTTACAGGATGAGAAATACATTATTTTGTTTACTTATGCATTGAAATCAGGACTGAATTAATCATTACGCAAAGTAACCAGAGCAACAAGACGGGAAGAAGCTGACTTTAATGGTGTTTCAGGATTTAAATGCACTATTAATTCATACTCTATGACAAATTGCTTCTAATTGCGGTCAATTCTGAGAAAAACGACCCAATTCATCAACTTGCTTTGTACTTAACCCACCGTCCAGTAATATTAGCGACTTGTTGCATCTGATCAGTTTGATTAAGCACTGATTTTTATGTGTAATTTTCATAACTTTGCCGTAATCCAAGTTAACCGTAAAAAAGTCAAGTTTTATCTGGTTCTACAAAAAAGGTTATCAAACCTAGACCGAAATGACAAAGTGGAATATTTACGTCAGTAGAAAACACTTTTGAGAAATATTTGGAATGAATAGCCAAGATTGACTTGTGGACTGGAAATTTCCGTAATCCAGTTGAGATTATGACATCACAGTACTTGTGCAATCCCAAGCGATCACTAAAAGTTACAAGATGAAGAACATTTTGCAAATCAGTAAACTTTAAACGTTTACCTGTTCAGATTTTCACGAATAGAATCTTCCATCGCATGTTTGTCGAAGTCAGTTGTGATTTCTGCGTGGAAACATACTGACTTTTGGCAATCTTACAAAAGGAAAAACAAAATATGTCGCACCTTGCCCAAACATTTCGGTAAAGTTTGGTTCGCCATTACAATTCAGCTCTCCATTATAAATCTTTTCAAGAAATGATTTCAACTTCCCAAATTTTTCGCCACATTCCAACACGAGCGTTTTATCTCCGAATGAAATCTACGCGGAAAACAACAATTGAATTGCGATAATCGTTAGGTTTCGATAAAAGATAGTTCACTGTGTTTAGGTATCCTGTAGATGGCAATAAAGGCGTTTTTTACCTTGGAAAACAACTTGTCAAAGTATTCAGGCATTGTTCCGAACAGACATTTGTGCAAAACAAACTCTTCATCCCCATGTCTGATGGTTAGATCACAAAAATCTTTCGTTTCCTCTCGCCCCCCCCCCCCCCCCCCCCCCCCCCCCCCCCCCCCCCCCCCCCCCCCCCCCCCCCCCCCCCCCCCCCCAATGAACTGGCAATGTATTAACTAACAAGTGATTGATGTAATATGTTCTACATCAATCAGTCAAACTGAATCAAATTCCGTTTACAACACTTTAAACAGTATTTGTTGTCATCTTTTGGGTTACTGGCATCCAAGGAGATATGGCCAGTGGTGGGATTCAGGCGGATCGCACCGTTCTGTAGAACCGTCTCACGAATTTTTTTGAGATCAGCGAACCGGTTACCATTACTTGTTACTGTAAATGGACTTTTTGTAACAAAACTGGCTAAAAAATATGACTTATGTGATAGAACCGGCTGACAAAAACTTTGAATTCCATCACTGGATATGGCACCTTTGAAGGAGATGAAAAAGAACAAAGGCTGTGTCTGGACTCGCTTCAACCAACGTCCTGAAATTAATTGGACAAACGTATTGTTAGCAGTCTTATGCTTTTAAAAAGTTTTCGTTAACTAGTGTTTGTTAACCCCTCTAATACTGTTAGCTTACAAGATCGAATGGACTTTATTTAGACGCTTCTACAAAAACTAAGACGTCACAAATAAATGACGTCAGGGAATTAAAAATGTGGTAATGTATAACCACTAGAAAAAATACTCTATTGGTGGTGTTTACATCCAGGTTAAAAACCACTGGTGTAAATTGATTGCAAACAAAAAAGATTTTGTTACCAATAAAAAATAACTAACATACAAATACAATACGGCTTTGGGCCAGCTAAAAAACGATATGTTAAAAGCTGAACATATATGTATTTTAGTCTAACAATCGAACTAATTGTTTTGTTGCTTTCGGAAACCAGCCCAAAGAGTACATGAAGTTTAAAACTCTGTTCTTGAACTTACATTGTTACTTTCTTTCTTACACTTTTTGTACCTGGGCTGGACATATCTAAATACAAGCTTTACTGTAAGTGCAGATTAGCACCTCCAAAGTATTTACATGAGAGCCGAGAAGTGGAGAAAATCTCTGTCTTTAGCAAACTGACCACAACTGCTTGATAAAAAGAACGGTAATGTCACTACTTCTCTTTAACAGACACTTAACCGAAGCAAAACCAGCCCCCCCCCCCACAAGTTCTTCGTCCCCATGTCTGATGGATAGATCACAAAAATCTTTCGTTATCTCTCGCTCGCTACAAAATATAAATAGGATGAATTGGCAAATGTAATATGTTCTACATCAATCAGCCAAACTAAATGAAATTCCGTTTACAAAAGTTTAAAAAGTATTTGTTGTCATCTTTTGGTTCACTGGCATTATATCAAGGAGATATGGCACCTTCGAAGGAGATGAAAGAAATCAAAAGCTGGGTCCGGACTTGCTTCAACCAGCGTCCTATTAATTAATTGGAAAAATTAATTGGACAAACGTATTGTTAGCAATCTTGAGCGTTAAAAAAGTTTTAGTAATCCAGTGTTTTTAACCCCTCTAATATTGTTAGCTTAAAAAATCAAATGGACTTCGATTCTTGTAGTACCGGATCAAACTTGACTTTTTACGGTTAACTTATTTACATAAACTAAGACGTTACAAATGGATGACGTCAGCGAATTCAAAACGTGGTAAACGTGGTAATGTATAACCACTAGAAAAATACCTTATTGGTGGTGCAAACTTCCAGGTTAAAAACCACTGGTGTAAATTGATTGTAAACAAGAAGGGTTGTGCTACCAATAACAATAACTAACATACAAATACAATACGGCTTTGGGTCAGCCATAAAAACGATCAGTTAGAAGCATAAAAAACTAAACATATGTATTTTTGTCCAACAATCGAACTAATTGTTTTGTTGTTGTGAGAAACCAGCCCAAAGAGTAAATGAAGTTTAAAACTGTGTTCTTGGACTTACATTGTTACTTTTTTTCTTATCTTTTTTGTGCCTGGGCTGGACATATCTAACTGCAAGCTTTACTGTAAGAGTAGTTTAGCACCGGCAAAGTATTTACATGAGAGCCTAACAGTGGAAAAATCTCTGTCTTTAGCAAACTGACCACAACTGCTTAAAAAAGAACAGTAATGTCACTACGTCTTTTTAATAACCACTTAACCCAAGCAAAACCAACAAACTCACACGGCGTTAAATCAGTGATAGAGTCCATCGATACTAGACTTTCGCCAGGAAGCGTGGACACAATAGCTCTCGCTTGAGAAAAAGAAAGGTGCTTTGTTCAACTTGTTTTATGACGCTGACGCTGTTTAGCGGTAACCTCAATCGTGTACGCACATCGCGTCATTTGTTATATAATTGCAACACAATGCAACCCTTTTTCATGATGTACTAATATCATTTATTTTCTCCCTAACGTTGTTACTTGTTAGGACCACGCGCAATGCTTATTTGCAGTTTTAAACAAGTCAATAAGATTTTTAAAAGTATAGTTTTTTGCCCTTACTTAATCATAAGCTTAAATATATGCAAAACTCCTATGTTATGGTAATAGAATCGTAAGACTTATAGTGTAGGCACGGCCATGCGTTTATAGAATCGGAATCGTAAGACCTATAGTGTAGTACCCGCGCGGTGTCAGGCACGTAACACCCATCACAATGGAATGTTTTAGGGCCTGTTGTCTTTCGCATCAAAGTTATTTTCGCACAACGAATAAGTCGTTCTTGATATGCTTTAAAGGCAAACTGGATTGAACAAGCTTTTCTGGTTGCTTGTAAGAATGCTTCCGACTACCAAGACATGTTTTTTTAGGGTTACCATATCTTAGTGGACCAAGGTACTAACAGTTTAGTTTCAATAAAAACTTTTGTCGAAAACAAAACCATGCTGTTTTACTGCTTTAACAAAGATTTGTCAGATTTTAAGACGAATGAGCAAATTACCCTAACCCCCCCCCCCAAAAAACGACGTGCCGGTGTAATCGTGCTCGAGAGCATATACAGCCACACAATACAGCCATGCGTTTTTAGAATCGAAATTGAGAGACCTATAGCGTAATACCAGCGCGGTGTCAGGCGCGTAACGCCGACCACAATGGAATGTTTTAGGCAGGGCCGGTTGTCTTTCGGATAAAAGTTATTCTCGCGCAACAAACAAGTCGTTCTTGACATGAAGTTTAACTGAATTGAACAAGCTTTTCTGGTTGCTTGTTAAAATGCTTGGGACTGTCAAACCATGTTCTTTTGGGGTTTTCATATCTTAGTGGAAAAAGTTACTGAAAGTTTCCTGCTTTAACAGAAATTTGTCATATTTTAAGACAAATCAGCAAAAAAAATAGAAGTTATGCTGAACGTTGTTTTGGCCTGCTAACTTTGTGCAACACTAAACCGCACAGACACAGTAAAAACAAAAAGTTCAATGTTTTTTATGTAAGGAAAAAAGCATATGCTTTTGTTTATTAACCTGGTGAGGCAATTCGTTTTTATTTCACTTTGGCCCCTTTTTAATCGCCCCAGAATAAAATACATTACCCACTTTAAGATCGTGGCGCAGAATGTGTTCTATCAAAATGCGTCGATATACGTATAGTTACAAAAACGTTGATTAGTATTTTTCTTGGTGTACGTCTGTTACATTGTCGAGCAATAAAGTTGATAGCTTGTTGCACGATATCGCAATCTGATATGCCGCAAGATAGGGTTTTTCTGCGTGATGAGCGCTTGTATGTTGCTGTTGCGTTTTTTCACCTATATACACTTTTTTTGATCTACCTGAATTGGGATTTGTTTGCTGCACTTATGTGTGTCCAAATCCATGACCAAACAAGTACAGTTAAAAAAAGTTGACTGGATGTTTTAGCAAAGATACATTGTAGCTTTTGTCGTTGCTGACCTCATGCGGTTGGTAGACAAATACTTTTATGCTTCCTATTGCAACAGGATTTGCATTCGTTAGCGCAGATACTTAAAATACAGTTGACACAGAGCGCAAGGCCGTATAGATGCTTCTTTGGCTCTCACCATCTCTGCTTTTTGGCAAAAAAACTTTTGATTTTTTTCACATTTATCATTTATCAACCATGGGCATTAAATATCTAACAGAGCATTGTGCTTCATTCATACTTACTAGTTTTCAGATTATAAGTTATAAATGTGCAATTTTTTTGTGTACACTTTTAAACATGTTTCTACTTATGTTTTGAATTGGTAGCCCTCGAGCCATTTAGTGGTTATAACGTGGCCCTTGGGTTTCAAAAGGTTAGTGACCATAGGTCTAGATTCAGGATCATTATGATGTCACACCTTCAATGTATTAATCATAACTGAACTTTATTATGGATTTGTAAACCGTTTGTTGACTTATGACCCGTGCGACCAACGATTGTCGTCCCTGTAAATAACTCTACAGGGTTTGCGCAACAAACCAAACAACATTTGTTTAACTCAGGGGAACTCAGCTGTTGTTCGTCGAAACTTGTGTTCTGCTTGAATTTTAGATATTATATGATAGCAAGTGTTTCAGCACATAGGTCGGCAGAGTTAAATTTGATTTGCTTTGTTAGTTGTGAGTTTTGCAGAAAAGATCTAAGTTTATGTACGGTGTACTCTTATACACTGTTGTTGTGGGTTATTTTTAACATAGCTGCAAAGAAAGATATGCTACCGACCAAATTTACTTGGTTTTGGCATTTGTTTTTGTTTTGCTTGGCAAAGTATGCAAATCTTGCCAAATACTAACTTTGGTCGTCTAACGTGTTGCTGTCGAAGGTCTTAATCATTTGTTGCCATACAAAATAATTCATATCCTCAACCAGCATCTTAACTGTCATTCACCTGGTTTCTGCTGGTAGACCTGCACTGAGTGATTTAAATCACTGTGTAATTACACATTAAGCACAACAAAATCTGTATTTGGGGAAGCACCTCATTAGGGTAACATGGCAAAAATAAATACTATATATGCTTCACAAATATCAACCAACGTTTGTCCGTTGGACTGTTATTTTTTGGATTCTGTTTCTTTACTGGATTTGACTAATACAAAATTGTTAGCTTGACATACACATCAAGTTATGTAATAAGTAAGTTGTTTAGTGAACTTTTTTGCAGAGCATTACGTTAGCGACAAAAAGTCGGTATTACCAGAATACTTAAAAACAACAACAGAAATAGAAGTTTGCCCAATAATTGTTTCTATGTGTTAGAAACCTTGCATGTATGTATTATGAAAACTTACGGATTCGAAACGACTCTGTGTCACATTAAACATGAACTGAAATTCGGAAACGTGATCTATTTGTCTCACGATAACAGTTTTGAGAAAGGATTTCTTTGGGAAATTACTGTCGACCCCAGCGTTGACCCAGTGGAGGGTATTGTCCAAAAAGTCAGCGAGACCAATGTTTTTCAGGGATTTCGGGAATCTTTAGCAGCTCTGGTTATATTAGGAACGTTTGCCGGGTGCAAAGGTACAAGAAAGATCAACAACCAAACAAATTTTAAAGAAAAAGAAAAAGTCACTAAAGTAGCGTTTACTCTAAGAAGCGTAGATGAATCCGTTATGGAGGATATAAAAAAGATGTTCATCGAAAAAAAGCACGAAAACAGAAAACTTTTAATCCGTACAAGTGATGTTGTAAGCCGGAGATATGCAAAATGTGTACGTGGCCTAGTGAGCGTGACACAAGGTGCTCCGATGCCTTTGTTGGATGTTGCGGTCTTTTTGGGTGAAGAGTTCGGAAGAGAAAATATCAGATATGTCTCAGAATGCATATATCCACAAGCTTATAAACGTAGTTTAAAAAACAAAATATTGTAAACTTCTATTTGCATCCTTCCTCCCGTGGTTGTTAATACTAAAACTATTCATTTTTTTGCAAGTTAGTAACTACGATGCTGACATATGTGCACTTGTCTGCTTACTGATCTGTGAACAACTAACTGATTTCAAATTTAGCATCAATTTGTTTGCAAATGTTTCTTTATAATGCACAAATTTATGTTCATTTAGCATCAAAAAGTTTCGTCCCTTTGTGTTACTAATAACATATCGTGAGTGTATGTTGATTTGATGTATCATGTCTATTACATAAGATTTTAATTTTCTAGCAACAACCAGATTACTGAAACAAAAACTTCGGTTATCGAACAAGCCAACATCAACTCATCAAGTAACTTTTTAGTCAGTCAGTTTCACTAACGTACAAGGTTTCGTCACAAATTGCAATGATGGGGTCATTAAACTTTGAACTGCATGCCTGTGTTGTAACGTGGGTATGAATTAGACATAATATACATGCGTTATCAGAAGGCCATAAAATGCAAATAAATCTATATGAGTGGAACTAATCTCTTAATGTCGACAATGAATATTTTTATATAGTGTGAAGTATATGCGATTTGGTATGAGTTTAAATTCTTTACTGAACACTTACAGCAAACAGCCACTGTTTTGGTACAAATACCGCTTTTTCATCCGAAGTTTGTGACTTTAAGTACGACATATCGCCAGAATATACATTCGAATTGATCATCACGTACATTGTTCTCAACGCAAACTGTGTAAACAGTGAGGAAAAAGAATAAAGCAAAGCTCAATATAAGCCTAAACATGCTCGGAAAGAGAACTATAGTTATAGTTTTGGTAATAATATTATTATATCTATATTTTTTATAATATTATTATATCTATTCCACTGTTTTTTTTTAAAAAAGTAGTGTTTATTTTGTTTTTTTGCAAATTATAAACTATTACGGTGGACCTTTTAAAGACGACATACTACCCAAATAAACCGTCGCAAAACCCATGTGTCATTGCATAGGATAGAATGTAGTCTGGTGTGGGATTCAGACCTACGACAAATGCCTTCAAGTGATTGGAGACCTTTCAACCGAGCTAGGCACGCCCGGTTGCAATCCAAGGGAAATCACCATCACCGTTGCCTGTCTACTAAGCTGCACAGTTGGTAGAGCTCGAGTAATGTGACTAATTAGAGTCAATAGTACCCTTATATGATCGGGATAAGGTGATTTTATTTTATTTATTTCAGTTTTGACTGTTTTTAAAGTCTTTGTCTTTACTACCTAATTTACTGTTCTGATTAAACTAATACTCACTTGTTGTGGTGGTCGAAACAAATTGTCTTGTGTATGAAATTACTGCATTTGCAGCAACCAAATTGTTGTTTAGCAGTTTCGGAAAAACAAATGTTTAGCAATCAACGTAATGTACCATCAACCATCTGACTCTTATTTTTAACACGTAAATACGGTAAACTTTAAAAAAAAAACAGTTGCATACACGATACGGAAAAAGTTTTTTAAACCCGTGTACTGTATATTAACGATACCTTTATACATTTAAATTAGACCCGCTATATTTTGTCGCCTTAACTTAAAATTCTAGTAAAAGCAAGAAATTGAAAGTCATTTGTTTCGATGAAATTTGTCAATTAGCAAATGTGCCCAACCTGATTGGGTTAGATGCATTTTATCGACCATTTCAAAAAAATGTTCAAACTTTTCAATTCGGTTGTCAAAGCTGTGTTTAATCCAGGAAATCGTGTATCTCTAGAAGTCATCCTCCGATAGTTTTGTCTGTTTATATTAGTGCTGTTTTTTCGGTGCCCTTGTATGATACCTGACATAGAGTTGAAGTAATCTTACACTTATCATTGCCCTAAAGTCGTCAACATACTGTTCGTCGATGAGATATTCGTCACATGGAGTTTCCGAAGCAAGAATTTGACATATTGTCTCCCCTGCCCTTTCTATCATATGCATGTAGTTGTCATCGTTTATCAAGCCAACCATGCAATTTCCGACTTCTTCATTTACCTCTGCAATTTACAAAAGGACAAGTGCTAATGAGACTTCTGCGGCATGTATATCTACAAAAATGATACTAAGTATAGTTTAAGTTACGAACAAGTAGGCCCAAGTTTACAAGTGTAGTTTTTGCTTTCTAGCAACATAGATAATAATTGACACATTCTACCTGTCATGCAGAGATAGTCGGTGGCGGCTAATAGGTCAAAAAACTGGTTGTCTTTTACCCACATCTGTTTGGTGTAAACAAATTCCAATATCAATGCCATTGCCATGTTTTGATCGCTGATTCCAGTTACATGACAAGCAGATTTATATTTTTCTTTCATCTGCGTACGACACAAAATAGTCTTGTTGTTACAAATAGGTCTTGTATGGTTTTAACATGGTATTAGTTACCTCTGTGGTAAACAATTTTGAAAAGTATATGTTTGGACAGCTACAACTGGTTTGTGGACAGGAAAATTCTTGTTCCGTTGGTTATCACAACGTCACAGTACGTATACAAGCCCAACCTGTCGCTACACAGCAAATATGCACTGAAATGACGATGTCGACGAATACATTTGCAACTGGATAAAACCACAAAACAATTATTACTTTTAGATGTTTTTATATCGTGTGTTTTATATTGCTGTGCAAGAATATGTTTATTGCATAGGTTACGATACCTGTTGAGTTGTTCACGTATGTAGTCCTCTATACTGAATCTGTGCCAAATTTGTCGCTGATATCTGCCACAAAAGTTGGCGAAAGTAGGGCAACAGTAATCAAACTTGATACCTTTTCCATATATTTTAGTAAAATCATGTTCACCATCAGTACACACCTTCCGGTGATAAACACTGTCAACAAATATTTTCAACTTTTGAAATTCTTCATCGTCTTCCAGCGCATCGGGTAATAGATATCGTGCTCGGGTAGTAGATATCGTAATCAATTTTATTTATTATTGATAAGTGTTTTTATAACATCTATTGTTCGAAAATTACTTCTGAAAAGTGTGTGTCGAAATATTTTGACATCGTGCCAAACAGACACTTGTGCAAACGTATTTCTTCGCTTTCATGGCTGATTGTCAGGTCACAAAATTCTTGTAATCCTCTTTGATCACTTCAAAGTAAAAATCGATTGAGTTATAACGTGATGTGCGGAAGCTTTAATGTTGATTCCTTGACAGAATTAAAAAAAAAACATTTTTTTATTTAGAGTAAACCACTTTAAACAAAAAAGTTTATCAGATTGGGATATAACGACATCTAACCACAAGTGTTTAACTTTGAGACCTGCAAAGAAATTGAATAAGTTTGAAAGCATTCGATTCTGGATCCAGCTCAACCAAGGTCTGTGTCCTGAAAGTATAATGTACAAAAAATAAGAGTCTGTTTACTTTGACCCCCCCCCCAAAACTTGAACAGGTCGGCTAAAGCTCTGGCGACAACATTCGAACAATAGCAATCCTTGTGTTTCGCTGCTGTAACAATGGATGGCAGCTGACTAAAAAGTACAGCTATATGTCGAGACAATTCCTAGTCTGTCCTAGTTGAAATAAAATTTTATCACATTTAATGTAAAATTTTAAGTTTGGTATGATTGTTTTGGCGACAAAAAAGTATGCATGTTGCTTTTGACAAATTTTGATGGCGGTAGAAATGATGGCTTTTGATGACTTTTCTACACATTCACATAGCCGAATGTGTACAAAAGCCTACCTTGAAACCTTTTGTCGCCTTTTGATCCTTGCAAAAGACATTTCTGTAAACATCCTTTACTAAAAACCTGTACCAAGTTAAAGCTTTTTAAAAATTAATGATTTTAAAAATGGTATTCGCCTAAACTAGGTTCCCACCATGCGAAAAGTGTGTGCCTGCAACCTAAACACTTCGACACGCTGCTTAGGTTTGATTCAATGTCTATCTATAATTAGTTTTTGAATGATTCTTTGTTCAGACCCGTTATATTTAACAATAGAGAATATGTTTGATATTCCTCGTCTGCTTTTGATGGGATATAATCAATAGCAATTTTTCAGCAGCGATTGGTTTATTTTTTTCCTAATCTAGTGTTCGGAAGAGTATGTATGCATATACATGCAAATGGAAATGTGGCGCGTGTATATATTGACTGGCAGCAAAAATAAAACAACAGTAATTTGTTGATTAAATGTATTTGTTTTCGCAAAGAAATGTCTTGCGTTGGTTTAATTTCAGCATTTGCTTTAACATAATACTTAATGAATATAACATGCATTGCTTAATGTATACAACATTTTTTGTTGAACTTTAACTTTGTTGAACTTCAACTCAAAGAACATTGTAGTTTTTATAACCACCAAAGAAATCGTTTTGTATCTTTGTCAGAATCCATTATCAAAACCTCTTAGTGGATGAACATTGCAGAGGTCGGTGTCGCAACATTTTGCCTGGCACTCGCTGTTAAAAAAGTCACTTGACGTTTATGAGATAGCCACTTTGTANCAAAACCTCTTAGTGGATGAACATTGCAGAGGTCGGTGTCGCAACATTTTGCCTGGCACTCGCTGTTAAAAAAGTCACTTGACGTTTATGAGATAGCCACTTTGTAAAAATGGTTTATAAGCTACTTAGGTGTCAAAAAAGGAAAACCACCAACACCAAAAATACAACTCTTAATTTTTATGTAGTCAGTTTTCACATAATTGATACCTATATTGGAAGTCCATGTGCATTCCAAACACTTCCAAGTTTTCCGTGCTTGCCAAATGCTCGCAAACGTCATTTAAATCATTGCAAATTTCTTTGGAAATACAAGTAAGAACGGCTTGTTTCTGTGCAGATTTGGTTCCTGCAAGACATTAATTACAAATTCAACATGCAAAACATTCATTTGATCAAATTAATTCAAGTTGACGGTGGTCGATATAAATCTCACCAGGATAAAAATCAGCTAAAAATTTAAACAGATTATTCGTGGCGAATCACTTACCCATCAGGTCATACTGAAAGTTGTATTCAAGCCTTGCACAACTCTGATCTTTCCCCGGGCAAGTCGAAACAGCAGCTATTGTGCCATGCTCCAATTGCATCCCAACTTTACACTTAATACCTTGCACTTCCATAAAAGTCATAAAAATAACCGGCAGCAATAGTTTTAGGTTCTGCATCATTTTGTGTGTAAACCGAATCACAATGAGAAATTCTCGACGAGAAAAAATCCCCCCCCCCCATATTTGCCACCCACTGAACTTTTCAATACTTGAAAGTGTTGCAATATTGCGTTTAAGATATGGCATTCCGTTTTTCCTCTGTATCGACCTGCGTTATGGCTATTTATTATTACCAAAAGCTATTTGTTGTTCTAGTATCAGCTAACCTAACCGTTCTCATTGTTTTGAATTTTAGCGATTTTTTACTCACGGAACATGTTATAACATGTTATAAGTATATTTATGTGACCAGTGGTAAAAGTGGTCCGAAACATTTCGCAACGCAGTTTCAATTTTTAAGGATTATTGTTAAAACGCGTCCGGTATGGAGTTACAGCGCAACTGAATCGTAAGTATTGGCTGTAACTAAATATGTCATCATATCTCTTAATATTGTTTGAAATTATTTTGATAATCTCTGCATGGTTTGTCTCCCCCCCCCCCTTTACACTTAATAGCTTGCACTTCCAAAAAAGCCATGAAAATAACCGGCAGCAACAATTTTAGGTTCTGCATCATTTTGTGTGTAAACCGAATCGCAATGAGAAATTCTCTACGAGAAATAATCTTTGTCGTTGTTGCTTCAAATCCGCCTTTCAAACACACATCTACCACTCTATCCGAAATTTATATCTAAGAGCATGTGAATCCCAGGTAGATCCCCGACTGGTTCTGCTGTGGCGCAACACCAGTTTTGGTATGCGTTGACGTATGTTGTTTACTTGATAAACCTTCGTCCAGATAATGAATTACTTACCTGAATCATATTTGCCACCCACTGAACTTTTCAATACTTGAAATTGTCGCAATATCACGTTTGAGATATGGCATTACATATTTCCTCTGTTTGGACCTGCGTTATGGCTATTTATTATTACCAGCAGCTATTTGCTGTTCTAATAGCAGCTAACCTAACAGTAGTTTCAAACCTTTAACCTGTTCTCATTGTATTGAATTTCAGCGGTATTTTTACTCACGGAACATGTTAATTATGTGACCAGTGGTATAAGTGGGCCAAAACAGTTTGCAACTCCGTTCCAATAAAGGATAAATGCCAAACGTGTCCGCTATGGAGTTCAGCGCAAACAAATCACAAGTATCTGTTGCGTTTAATCTAGCATCATATCTCTAAATATCTTCGAAATTCTTTTGATAATCTCTAAATCGGTTTGTCTTAGAAATGAATTTAGGTTACGCAGCCCTTAACTGCTGTGTTTATTTATGTGGCTTTGTTATAATTAAGACATAAAACTTTAGGACATTAGTTGTGAATACTGGAACAATCCGATTAAAAAGGTATGATGTGAATTTCACGAATGCAGGACACAACCCGAAGTATGGAACCAAATCATGTGGATCCCAGGTCCCCTACTGGTTCTGCTTTGGCGCAACTCGAGTTTCGGTATGCGATGACGTATGTTGATTGTTTGGCACGGTTTTGTTGAGATATAGAATTACTTGCCTGAATACCTTTTGCCGCTCACGTAGTCAATGATTACTTAAAATTACTGCAACATCGCGTCTGAGATGTGGCAATATTATCAATATTTATTCAATCAGATTGACGTCTATTTTGACCAAGTTTGGTTTTTATTTTTGTATCATCTTGATTCTTTAAACTATACATTGCACGTTGCCGGTTCAAACCTCAAAGAAATCTGCTTCTACAAATATTGTTAACTAATGAACACTTGACACAATGTTACTTCAAGTTGACTTGTTGTCTTAACCGGGAGTTTTTGGTGCCTGCATGTAACGAAAATTGAGGACAATGAAAACTATCATGCAACATTAATCAGTTTTGTGTCGTTTGACGTACTCTTGTGCAATGACGAGACTAATCGTGCTGAATTGGTTCATGTTGTTTTCACAGTTTGTATTGCAACAAACAATACAAGT
>QLIY01001818.1:0-28192 GCA_003260075.1 Phallusia mammillata
GTGTGCATGCAAATAGATTAGGATTTGTTTTCCATCAAAGTCGCTTGCCCCACAAATACCTTCATACGTTAACTTTGTCCTTCACAAAGGTGGTTGACAATCTCAGTACATCGGGTTTTAAAGCTAAACTGACCGTTTTTTGCAGTTTTGCCAAAAACTTAAGCTAAAAAAAAGCTAAAAATGACTACAATTTGATAAAACGTCCTTAAATTTTAGAGGTTTAACAACATGATAAACAGTTAATGGAACCGACAGAAAAGTAGAAACTTACGGGCCACTGGGACTTTGCTCATGTTGGTCTTGGGGGGGGGGGACAATGAAACGCATTGACCTCGGGTTTGACCCCGCAAATCCATTTCTCGTTTAAATACAAAAATAAATTTTAGGCGTTATGGGCATGCCTGGAAGTGCACTGGGGAAATAGCAAACTTATCAATGTTTTTATCACACTTTTAAAGGATGAGAAAACAAGGTCAGGGATAGATATATAGAACAGTTTAACAAATAAAACTAGATTCGACCTCAGGGTTGTTGCATGTAGGGTCTACTCATGAAGGGGGGGGGGGCAATGAAACGCATTGACCTCGGGTTTGACCCCGCAAATCCATCTCACGTTTTAAATACAAAGGGAAATTTTAGGCGTATGGGCATGTCTGGAAATGCACTGGGAAAATAACAAGCTTATCAACGTTTTTATCACACTTTTAAAGGGTGATATCACCCTAGCCCTAATTAGCTTAACACATTAGGGTTAGAGAAAGGTCAGTGATGGATATATAGAACAGTTTGACAAATAAAACTAGATTCGACCTCAGGGTTGCATGTAGGGTCTACTTATGAAAAGTACTAGAGGGGTTGAAAAAAGCTTTGTTTTACTTGAGGGTTAAACCACCCTTTGTTTTACAATGCTTCATATGCATGCAAATAGATTAGGGTTTGTTTTTCATCAAAGTCGTTTTTGCCCCACAAATACCTTCATATGTTAACTTTGTCCTTCACAAAGGTAGTTGAAAATCTCAGTACATGGTTTTTAATGCTAAACTGACCGTTTTTTGCAGTTTTGCCAAAACCTTGCTAAAACTGACTAAAATTTGATAAAACGTCCTTAAATTTGAGAGGTTTAACAACATGATAAACAGTTAATGGAACCGACAGAAAAGTAAAAAATTACGAGCCACTGGGGCTTTGCCCATCTTGATCTTAGCCCGATGCATGTATAAGGTTGTCGACCCCTGGTCTATGCTACTTAATCAACAATACGTGAACATAAGATTAACAAAAATAAATTTTCGTTTCAGCGGATAAACATGTCCATTAACGACAATGTGTTATCGGTGTCACAAGAATACGGGGTAAAGAAGGTCGTATCCTGCCTGTCGACTTGCATTTTCCCGGACAAAACCAGCTATCCAGGGGGGGGGGAAAGTTGTCGACCCCAGGTCTATACTACTTAATCAACAATACGTGAACATAAGATTAACAAAATAAATTTTCGTTTTAGCGGATAAACATGTCCATCAACGACAATGTGTTATCGGTGTCACAAGAGTACGGGGTAAATAAGGTGGTATCCTGCCTGTCGACTTGCATTTTCCCGGACAAAACCAGCTATCCAATTGACGAAACCATGGTAAGTTGTAACTATCGACTGATTTTAAAATCCAGAAAACCTCAATGTAAAATCAAGTATAAAAACCAAAGGTTCTGAATAATTTTTCTCCTTGGCAGATTTTACGGCAAATTAACCTCAGAAGTTCGTAACATACCAATTCAGCATAGTTTGCAAATATTTAAATCAAAGCCACCAAATTCACATCTTTGGGTAATTTCCCCACCTATGAGCATCTGATTACGGAAATTTACCGTAATTTCTAATATTCAAGAAAATTTAAACTGTTTTCAATTGATTCTATACCTAATATGTACACACATGACACAAAAATAGATCAAAAAACGACGTCCTGCATACTAGTTAAATAACTTAAATCAGCAAAACTCTCAGCCAAAATTGTCTATCTAGTAGTTTTGCTTGTGCGCGACAATATACAAAAAAAAGTACTGTTTTAGCTGCGTGTGTACTTGATTACTGTTCGCTACGTGCAAGCAAACCAACTGCTTTACCTACCGAGAGAAAAAAAGACTGATCGATCTTTCTAAAAATGGGATATGTGCACCTGCTTCGTCATTTGACCAACACAAGGCAATTCCACCCTGGCGAGGTTTACATTAACCCCTGCCTAATTTACAATTCCGTAAACATTATGCAACTCATGTATCAATTTTTTTAAGATATATATATATATATGGTATTCGCAAACAACCGGGCAATTTGCCGTTACATGGTCCATTTATAAAAGCAACGGGGGTTACATAAAAAGCTGCAGACAGTGCACACTGTTTTGGTATGTAAGTTATTATAAGTGCAGTTGGTGACAAGAGATTAGCTGCATGAGCTAATGTCATCACCTTTCGACACTCCAATGTGTTGGTAGTACCATGCCTTATACCCAATCTGCTCGCGGCCGATTTAATTCCTTAAAAAATGTCAGAACGCTGATATATAACGAATATGTTCTAATTATGAATTTAAATACCGCTAGTGTCATTCTAAGTACAAAGTCGCTGGATGCGACTGGGTTTAATTTTGAGGTTCAGTTAACGAAAATTTCTGAAATCAACCAAAAACTTTAACTTACTCTGGTCGACTTTTTAATTTTACAGATCCACAACGGTGCTCCACATACATCCAACTATGGTTATTCGTACGCCAAACGTATGATTGACGTTCTGAACAAAGGCTACAATCAACAGCATGGTACGAACTACACAGCAGTCGTCCCCACCAATGTATTCGGGCCCCACGACAACTTTAACCTGGAAGAAGGCCACGTAATGCCAGGATTAATCCATAAAGTCTATAAATGCAAAGGTAAGACACGAAATTTTTGACGACGCCTTTTATAAAATGCTTTTTTCTTGTTAAACTTGAATGAGCCAGTTTGATTTTGTGGTAAAGCAGCTTTAAAAACGGTTGTCAGAGGGCTTTTTTAAAATAAATACATGCAGTTTTTATTTTTATTTTTTGAAACACGGAAATGACTTGCTTCCTTTGATCTTGCTACTAATGTCTTACAGAAAACAATACTCCACTCACTGTCTGGGGAACCGGTAGCGCAAGACGTCAGTTTATTTATTCATTGGTAAGGATGGGCAATGACTGCAAGCATTGCTATAAGAACTTCAAACGGCTTGAGTCCAGTTGTTAAGTGCCTGCAAAATTATTAGGCTAATTGGGCTTTTACTTACGTTTGCAGGATTAATCAAGTACATAGCCTCACTGCTGGTAACTTTTAATCTCCACTCAAAATAAGTTTTGAATTAAAAAAAAACCTATACTTCACAGACAATGGTATTAGATATTTCTGAAATGTTTGTTTAATAATAGATGGCGCTTTTCAATAACAACAGATAGGGCATAAGCATTTACCTGAACTATGATATAACTTTGCAGTTTTGATTTCAGGATTTGGGGCGACTTTTCCTTTGGGTTCTACGTGAATACCAAGAAACTGAGCCAATCATTTTGTCAGTTGGAGAAGAAGATGAGATTTCCATAAAAACTGCGGCCGAACTTGTAGCAAAGGGATTCGACTACGAAGGAGAATTTGTTGTAAGTAATTTTCCACAACTGTAACCAAAATGTGCTCAATATTAATCAGCTTTAGCTAGTTGTATTACCTACGTCAGTTACTAGTAAATTTAAATTATAAGAATGTTGCATTATATATCAAACATTACGTTTAGTTTATAATATTGCATAACATTACCTTTTTCAGTACGACACCACCAGATCTGACGGACAGTACAAGAAGACAGCAAGCAATTCAAAACTGAGAAAATATTTGCCAGAATTTAAGTTCACGCCGATTGATGAAGGTAAAAAAAAAATGTTTGTTTTTAAAAATGTTTGTTTGTGAAATTATGTGAAACTGTTCTAATCTTAATTTGTATTGTATTTTCAGCAATACGCGCAACTTGCCAATGGTTCTCAGAACATTACAAGAAAGCGCGTATTTAAAAAACAACTAGAGAAAATGAAACAACATTATGCATTCATGCATACGTAAAGGAGTATAAAAGAAATACTACTTGGAAACTTTCGAATATATTCTCATCCTTAAAAAGATGTAAAACTGTTTTTGACATTGATGTGCCTTTTTGTTGCAAATTGATCTCTTGGCTCCAAATATACGAAACAAAACGGAAAATGGTTTGATAAAATTCGGCTGCTGTCTAAAAAACAGTGTAATTATTAGAACAGCTAGTTGCTGGCGAGGTTGGAAAAGATAAGTTACAAAAGCTCAAAACACGAACTGTGCAAACGATTCTCGTGAAGTTGAAGCCGAAACACATAACATTGTATGATACGTCACAAACCACAACAATCGGGGGGGGGGGTAATTATTTTGTTTTTAAAAATATTTGTTTGTGAAATTATGTGAAATTGTTCTAATCTTAATTTGTATTGTATTTTCAGCAATACGCGCAACCTGTCAATGGTTCTCAGAACATTACAAGGAAGCGCGTGTTTAAAAAACAACAAGAGAAAATGAAACAACATTATGTATTCATGCATACATAAAGGAGTATAAAAGAAATACTGCTCGGAAACTTTCGAATATATTCTCATCCTTAAAAAGATGTAAAACTGTTTTTGACATCGACGTGCCTTTTTGTTGCAAATTGATCTCTTGGCTCCAAATATACGAAACGAAAAGGAAAATGATTTGATAAAATTCGGCTGCTGTCTAAAAACAGTGTAATTATAAGAACAGCTAGTTGTTGGCAAGATTGGAAAAGATAAGTTACAAAAGCTTAAAACACGAACTGTGCAAACAAGCAGAAGCCGAAACACATAACATTGTAAGATACGTCACAAATCACAACAATCGGGATCCTTGCCACAAAAAGTGTAGTGAACCTTTTTTAACAGTTTTGTGAAATTTATAAGTTACGGCCAAGAAAATGGTTGGTGCAGCTTATTCAGCAGTAACAAAACAGAATGCGAAGTGAAGAATAGGGCCACTTGCGATTTTTCCTCAAAATACAGATGAGAAAAATATTATCATATTAAAAAAAACTAATTACAAAGCCTGCTGTGAATCACGTGCCGGTGTTTTAAACCCAAGCAATCTTATGGCCAATATTGAAGCATAATTCTCCTGTATTAGTAGGTCAAATTTTGCTTTTAATGGGTGTATAAAAGCCGATTTGAATAGGTGTGTGCGTATGTTCAAATTCTATGACACACGCTTGAGAGACTACTAAGCAAATCAAGGGCCCCTTCACTTCAAAAAAAGGAATTCATGCTTGGACACGTTTGGTAGTTGTAAATCCAAGGGGGTCCGCCAGCCCTAAAATTATCAATAAATCTCTGCGGTTTTCGTTCCGCTCGAGAGCACACACACAAAGGTCACACGACCGTATAGCAACAAGCCCTTGACAACCAACAACGCTTTCATCAACACAGCTGACAACTGAGGCCTTGTTGGAGGTGTCTGGTGTAGTGATTGGACATTTAACGTGCGCTGTGCGGGCTTTGGTGTCCAGACGTCCTTTGTGTGCTCTCAAGTACACTGTATTGTTTGTTGTGGTAACCCTCCTAAGCCGGAATGTATAAAAAAGATATGCGCTTGTGACGGGGCCGTACATTTCGAAAACGGGCTGCCGTGTTGTATGTTAGCTGTGCGTGAATCTGTCACATGGTGTGTTGTCTTAACACAAGGAATACAATTTCGATTTGCCAGTTTAGTTTGTAAATTAAGGCTGTAAATTTAAGTTACACAGGTAATTGAACTAGATTAATTTAATTTAACTAGGCTAGTTTTGTTTATCACTTCTTAAACGTATTTATCACTAAATCAAAGTTGAAATATGTAAATCCAGTTTCAGAAGTACATAATTTTTGTGCAGCTAAAAGATTTAGGAGATTAATCCAAACTGTGTTGGGAAAATAGACGTACTTTTCAACACATTTAAGTGTTTTACACATACTGTGATTTACAGATCCTTCAAGCATACACAATGGGTTGTGGCCAATCAAAAGATGCAGTAAAAGCAATACAGATGCAAGATGGAGAAGTGGTAAGTAAAAAGAATTTAACTATTGATATACATAACTGCCTGCAAAACTATGGCAATTTAACAATTTAAAAACATTTTAAACTATAACCTAGACTGCAGTGGTTCTTAACCTTTTTTCCTTGCTGCACCCCTTTCAAATCGGGGGGGGGGTAATTTAACTATTGATGTACAGAACTGCCCGCAAAACTATGGTAATTTAACAATTTTGAAAACATTTTAAACTAACCTAGAGGGACAAAATAGCAGATCTAAAAAATTTTAATGCGAACTCTTTTATTTGGGCCATCTGTTTACCGTTCTGTTGGTTAGTAGTTAACCAATTATATGTATAATGCTATTATATAAAAAAATGTTTCGACAAAACTTACACATCAGGGCATTGAGACAAACTACTTCTCTTAGGGAAAACATCACTTATTACAGCTTCTTGTTTGGGGGGGGGGGAACCTAGAGGGACAAAATAGAACATCTAACATTTTTTAATGCGAACTTTTTTGTTTGGGCCATCTGTTTACCTTTCTGTTGGTTAGTAGTTAACCGATTATGTGTATAATGCTATTATATAAAAAAATGTTTAGACAAAACTTACACATCAGGGCATTGAGATAAACTACTTCTCTTAGGGAAAACATCACTTATTACAGCTTCTTGTTTGTGACATTTAAAGTTTACTTATGACATCTTGTTTTCTCAGAGAAGCAAAAGTGCGAAGTCAAAGAAGATTAAAGTTGCCTCATCTGACTTGACTGTCGCTGATGATTCAAATGCAGTTCAAATTGGAAAGTCAACCTCCGCCAAAAGCAGAGACAGTGGATACCAAGAGGTAGGTTTCATTATCAGTACCTCATAGTATTCCACATATCCATATCTGAGACTAGATTATACCGTTTTTTTTAATACAAACCCTCACCCCAACCCAAATAGATGTAACTGTCAGAGCTTTTATAAGGCCTCAAAATTATAATTTCTGCTTAACATGTATTCCTGTTTAAAACGTCAGTATCATATTGTTTGGTAACATACCAGCAATATTATGCAATGTTTAGTCATCGGTAAACAACAAGTTTATATAGCTCTTCTGGCAAATGTATTTTTATTCCGACGTTTCAACGTCCTATACAGGTCGCCTTCATCAGGGTAAATAACACTGAATGCGACTAGTACAGTGCACGATGCCATATTAAACACATTCTGACTTTTCATAGGATTATGGAAAAAATGACATCAATGACATAATCACAGAAGAATCAGATCCAAACAGAATTAAAGATGTTGAATCACTGTCTCGACCAAAAACACCAAGTAAGCATTAACTATCCAACAAAATCATTTGAAAATACAGTGATTCAGTATGGTATGTTTCTTAATCCAGACTTTGAACTAGTAGGCTCCCAGTTTAACCCGAAAAGTGCTGGAAGAGAGAGAATGAGGTCAAGAGCGATATTACAAGAACTAGAAGCAGAAGGTTTAATATCAGGTAAACAAGAAAATTTAAATTGTCACTATTAACTTTAACATTTAATAAATAAATTTAAAAACTGTCTTACACTGTGAAAGCATATAGCAAAAAATGATAGGCTGCAAAAAGTGTACACAGTGTCTTGTATAAGGTCTGGAGTGCCTTGGGTGGCTGGGGGGGGGGTCAGTATCATATTGTTTGGTAACATACCAGCAATATTATGCAATGTTTAGTCGGGGGGGGGGGCAGTATCATATTGTTTGGTAACATACCAGCAATATTATGCAATTATCATATTGTTTGGTAACATACCAGCAATATTATGCAATGTTTAGTCATCGGTAAACAACAAGTTTATATAGCTC
This sequence comes from Phallusia mammillata, assembly GCA_003260075.1. Lineage (NCBI taxonomy): Eukaryota > Metazoa > Chordata > Ascidiacea > Phlebobranchia > Ascidiidae > Phallusia > Phallusia mammillata. The sequence continues at coordinate 7,969 of QLIY01001818.1, forward strand.
TTCTGGCAAATGTATTTTTATTCCGACGTTTCAACGTCCTATACAGGTCGCCTTCATCAGGGTAAATAACACTGAATGCGACTAGTACAGTGCACGATGCCATATTAAACACATTCTGACTTTTCATAGGATTATGGAAAAAATGACATCAATGACATAATCACAGAAGAATCAGATCCAAACAGAATTAAAGATGTTGAATCACTGTCTCGACCAAAAACACCAAGTAAGCATTAACTATCCAACAAAATCATTTGAAAATACAGTGATTCAGTATGGTATGTTTCTTAATCCAGACTTTGAACTAGTAGGCTCCCAGTTTAACCCGAAAAGTGCTGGAAGAGAGAGAATGAGGTCAAGAGCGATATTACAAGAACTAGAAGCAGAAGGTTTAATATCAGGTAAACAAGAAAATTTAAATTGTCACTATTAACTTTAACATTTAACAAATAAATTTAAAAACTGTCTTACACTGTGAAAGCATATAGCCAAAAATGATAGGCTGCAGACAGTGTACACAGTGTCTTGTATAAGGTCTGGAGTGCCTTGGGTGGCTGCACTGACCTTACGGCCTATCTCTTGTCACCAGCTGCACTGATTAGACTTTAAAGGTCGAAACAGTGTGAACTGTTTACAGCTTGTCCCACTCTGTTTTTACTATAAACTGTTTTTTTGCAGTAAAAAAACGTAAAAAAAAGTTTGGGGCTTTCGCATTGTAAAAGTTTTTTGAGGCTTTTGATGTCCAATTTCAATTTTTAGGCTCAAAAGTAGAAAAGGGTGGGACTGCTTTTGAAGTGAGCGTGGGGCCACTTCAACCCCTCGAACCTTTAGCCCCGATCCGCCGCCCACCACCAAGACTTGAAAGGATGAAGAGTGAAAAAAAGATTTTGACCAAAGCAGAGTTAGAAAAGAAAATACAAGAGGCTGATGAAAGAAGAATGGTGAGAAAACATAATTAAAACTTAGCAGTTGTCTGTTCAAAAAGTGTGACAGTCAAACATATATTTCACTGCAAATTACGTGCAACAAGTTCAGACATGTGAACATAATTTAAGTAGTTTTAGGGATATTAAGGGTTGTTATATATAAACGAAATATATAACTCCCTTCTTCAACTACTGCAAAGCAAACAACTTTGAAAACCATGATATGAACAGTCTGCAAATAATCTGTTTTTCCTCACATTCAGTATTTGCGCAACCCAAATTTCTACACAATGGTCTTTGTGCTTGTATCAACATGACCTTTAAATGTTTACTTAACAATGGAACAGACACAATATACTGTGTTTTGGTTGCACTCTCAAAAGCGTAATACTTCTTAAATTGTACCAAATTCATGAACTAGCTTTTTTTGGCTTTGCATTGGTTTTATTCTTTATATTTAGCAAACCATGGAAAGAAAGAAAAGTCGTCTTGCCATGCAGATAGCTAGAGATCAAGAAATTGCAAAGAAAATGAAGAACACAAACCGTGATGAGGTATGGTTCACTTCAAAACATAGAAAAACCTCTTTGAGAATTTAATTTTTTGTATAATAATGCTCCAACCAAGGCTACACACTCCCTAAGCGATACAGGTTTTGTTTTGTGTATGAGAATGCTAATAATTAGTGGCTAGCGAATAAGAGCTTGAAAAAGGGTCAAGAAAATAAATAAATTACTTCGAAAACGCACAAATTCTTTGTTCGTACTATTTACAATATTGTACTCTCTCCTCTTTATACAGGCTAAATTATCTTAGATAGAAGTAAAGATAATAAAATTATCTTAGATAGAAGTAAAGATAAAAACTGTTTTCTAAAATACCACTTTAAACAACTTATAATACACAAAAATCATATGTCCTAATTCATACCTTTGAATTGCAGATTGATTTTGCCGACAACGTGGACAATGTGGCTAAGCCTGCCAGTGCTGGGGCACCTGATTATGGCCAGGGGGAGCACACAGGCCTTTCGAATAACAAACAACACCCACCGCGCGCTTCAGTATTTGAAACAGACAGCATGAGTAGTTTGGACGAGGTCGGTACCCCGCTAGGTGGCGGTGTAAGCTCGACGGACGACTTTTTTGGAGCCGCCAGGCGCTCGCGGAACAATTCTCTTTCACGAACCAGTGTGAATGCCTGACGCGCCACAAAGAAATTTCAAAACCTGCCGGATATTCTGGCTCAAGTTAAAAGAGCAATTTGCGCAACACTGTTTATAGCTTTTAGCAAATTTTACTGTATTTTGTCCCGTTTTAAAGCTTTTTTTTCCCACTCCGTCCCTTACAAAGTTGCAGGGTAATTTTCGGAATTGAATTTCAGATATTGCAGTGTTAACTTAACGGGCCATTCGGTCACAGCAAAAACAGTGTGAAATATATCATTACTTAATGCGCTTCCACCCTACCTTCCAGCCAATGTTCGTATCTATACATACATTTGAATATTTGTATTTATTGCCGTTTATTTACCTGAAATAAATTTACGCCTCCAAACCAAGTGCCTTGCTTCAACAGACCTAACTTAAGTATGAAGTATAGGTAAGGCATACATACATACATACCTGGCATCAGCCGTGAAGCGTCCATGCAGACTAGTGATCACGGCCCACTTACATATGAATCATAGTAAACTAGGCCCATTGTAGGCGTCATATCGAATTAGGTCGTTCTCAAAAGCATTACGACAAATGGTAAGGCATCAACAAGAAAAAATTAGACTGCGGTGGGATTGGAACCCACGACAGGAGTCTTTCCGGGGCTCGCGCTCTACCAACTGAGCTACACAGAATGAGTGGTAAACCAGTCGAAAGTCGAATCACAAGCACCGTTGCCTGCCTCGTATGCTGCACGTATCAGCTTTCGTTTCAAAAATTGGTTAACTAATTTGTGAACATTCGGTACCAAAAACTAAAGACATACGCGAATCGTTTAGTCAGTAGATAGAACAATCTCCGATTTACCGTGAAACACGCAAACTTCAAACCAGAATTCCAGCGAAATGGCAATGACCGCCAACGCACAAAAGTTAAAAATTAAAAAGTCAACCCTAACGCGCCATAATGCTGGGGGGGGGGGGTCTCCGATTTACCGTGAAACACGCAAACTTTAAACCAGAATTCCAGCGAAATGGCAATGACCGCCAACGCACAAAACACAAAAGTTAAAAATTAAAAAGTCAACCCTAACGCGCCATAATGCTGGAACTGCAGCTTAAAAACAAAACGCACTTCGATATTTCAACATGTTCAATCGAGCAAAAGTATCTACAATGTGAGGAAATGTGCGAACGAAAAATCAGAATAAACAACAATAAGCAATTCCACGACACAGAAACAATACATAAATCTAAGTCAATATATATATTTATATCGTTACAACTTTAATACATGGCACACATATGCCCTTGTACATTAACAGTCAGGGAAAGGCATAGAAAAAATCACCAAAAAACTGCAAATGATAAAATACTAGACCAAAAAAGGTGTCATGCAGTTTAGCTAACTCAATGATATAAAAAGCTTTATAGTTGTCTAAATTTAATTTTTTGGATGCAAATTTTATTGATAATTTTCCGGTGTTACTGGTAATTAAAATGAGTTCAAACTTAAAATCATTTACTGTGCAGGATAAATATGTATAGAATATAGCGAGAGCCATAATAGGTCGGACTTACAGCGGTAAAAAGTATAGGTGCTGCGTAAAATTGCGCAATGTATACTGAAGGCAAATTGTAAGCCGGATAATGTACTACAGTTTGGGTGTGCAACCTGCGGCCAATTGAATGAAGGTTTAACGGCTGGTGTTTTTTTTCTGAGACCAATAAAACGGCTAGAATCGCAAATTTTACAGTAGATGTTTAGTATGCGACCAGTAACTTTCTGTTTAGTAAAGCAGTTTCATTTTGTGAATTGAATTTGGCCCAATTCCTGAGGCTACACACCCATACACCACAGTATAGTGATATTAGAATATACTTTTTTAATTATTTCTAATTTAGCAATCTTTACTTATTTGAAAAAAAAAGTTACTAGTAGTATTAGAGCAGCATTTAATTTAGGCATAATGTTAAAAACCATTATTAAACATTGGACGGCAGAATTATATGCAAAAAAACAAAGTTGCTCCATTATGTTACACACATTGTATTTTCACAAACTATGTTTACCCATGGTGCTTAAATTCATTAGTTTCATTACAACCATGGCATTTGTAACTGCTTCATAACCCATTAGGATAACAATTTCCACAAAATGGGAGTGCTGCTTACGCTAAGATGCAGCACTTTTGGTTCTAATCACCCAAGTAAAAATTTATGTTTTGTTTCCTTTGGGGCAAGGCATTTTTGTTTTGTTTCTAAAACTTGTGTTGTTAAATAGGAACTGGATTTTGGGTTCAACAGTCTTGGAATGCAGAGTTGGAAAATATTGAAAACAAAGCATAAGCAATTATTTTTTTACACTGACCACAATAATTATTATTATGATGGCAAGAATAACAAGAAGAAGGATTGCACAGATAAATTTCTTCTTTCGTGCCGAGGTCTAAAAAAATACATAAATTTAGTGTCAAATCTTTTAGAGCACATTTGCGAAAACTTTTTGTTGATGTGGTAACTTATTATTCTGTGACTCAAATAATTCTTTGCTGCAGAAACTAAATCAAGTCCCTTCAATAGGGTAAATTTAGTTAATGCACTGCATACTTGAAAAGTTTGAAAATTTGAGAGATGCCTTTAACACACTTTATAGTCGTTAATTTTACCTGCGAGGCTCTGGCTTGTTTCAATTGCGTGTTTCCTTGATCAACGGCGTCACCAGCATTATCGATATTTGCTTCTATGCTATCTAATAACAGAACAAACAAATTAAAATAGGATTGTGCCTAATGGCCGTGCAAAGGGGGGGGGGGTTCAACGGCGTCACCAGCATTATCGATATTTGCTTCTATGCTATCTAAAAACAGAACAAACAAATTAAAATAGGATTGTGCCTAATGGCTGTGCAAAGTACAGATAAAGCCTCAGCTTATTTATGCAATTAACCAGATTGTGCAATTAACCAGATTTTTTTCATCAAATGGTAAAGGTTCTTTACACTTTCTGGTCCGTGTAACGGCAAGCCCTACAAACGATTGTCATCAGCCTTGCATGTGTGTGAATTGTGTTTTTGTACGTTGCTAGGACGATGTGGAAATGACGAATTATTTGGGGGGGGGGCAACCGGATTTTTTTCATCAAATGGTAAAGGTTCTTTACACTTTCTGGATGTGTAACGGCAAGCCCTACAAACGATTGTCATCAGCCTTGCGTGTGTGTGACTTGTGTTTTTGTACGTTGCTAGGACGATGTGGAAATGACGAATTATTTCCATTTATGTGTTTTGGCTTATTAGCCCCACAAATCTTGAAAAAAATGGGTTGACTGAAGGCTTTGGTCAAGCAACAAACTTTGAATCGTGTTTGTTCACAGGGTTCGAACCCAGGGCGCTCCTCGGGAGGAATCCCGATCAGTTTTTTTATGTCTGTATATGGGTCAGGCGCCAGACCATTCGGCCAAGTTGGGGGGGGGGTATGTGTTTTGGCTTATTAGAGCCCCACAAATCTTGAAAAAAATGGTTTGAGTGAAGGCTTTGGTCACTGTTGTTTGGGGTATTTTCTCAAGCAACAAACTTTGAATCGTGTTTGTTCACAGGGTTCGCACCCAGGACGCTACTCGGGAGGAATCCCGTTTAAGGTTTTTTATGTCTGTATATGGGTCAGGCGCCAGACCATTCGGCCAAGTTCCTGCCCAAGAAGGCATCACCAATCCTACGCAATTAAACAAATTTGTCTGTATTTTCTTGCGCCTAATATAAATATGCAACCACCCATAATATATTCATAACTTAAATTAGATAACAGTTAAACATTTTAAATAGAGTTCGAAATTATATAAATAACATACATCACTAGTGAAAATTACATGAAAAATCTCAGTTTTAGGCATTGGGGGGGGGGGTGCAATACTCTTCAACCTGGATTGACAGTGAACAACAAAGACAGCCACAGGAGTGCATTGAGTATCAATGGATGTAAGACATACACTCTAATATTTTAAATCAATACATCTTTGTTATTCCTAGCTTAACATCTTCATTTCACATCTGAAAACTGGCAAAAAGCACTATAATTGAAAAGTCAACCAAGAAGGTGTATTAAATCCTGGCATTAGATAATCGAATGTTCCTATGATTCGAAATGGTGTGTTACATTAGATAATGTTTATTTAACAGGGGCATAAAAAAATAAAATAAAGAGCACTTTTTGTAGGCAGACTTTAAAACAAAAGCACTGCTGCTTGGTCATATTATTACCAAAAACAAAAAACAGTGCCATAACACACTGATAAATGCCCAATCACACATATTTATTACATCTGTGGGGGGGGGGGATGTTAGTGGAAGTACAATACTAAACCAACCTATCATGTCTCCTTGTTCATGAACCATTGTACCAAGATCCTTGAATATCATGTTTACGTCCAAGATGTCAGCCTAAATCAAAATGTAATTGTTGTGAAGTTTGGGTTATATATTTGCATGACAAATTGGGCATAACACACTGATAAATGCCCAATCACACATATTTATTACATCTGTGTTGCTACATTGAATGCTAAAGCCATAAATTGCTATCACACAAAAAACATCTTTGTGTATTTGAATACTTTCAATTGACATCATTCCTATTGTTACACTGGAAACTTTTTTAACACACAGGCACATGAACCAGTCAACCAAGCATCACTATGTACACATTTCGTGTTTACTGAGTACACAAAAATGTTGAAATACTGCAATAAAGGCAATGACATGCCACAATTATACAGCACTGACATTTTTGTACTCCAATTTAAAACTACAGTGTTAGAAATTGCAAGTGGCATACACGATCATTTAGTTCCCAAAAAAAATTTTAAGTATGAAGTGTCTGTTACTTTAGACATTAAAGTCACAACTATGTTTAGTTCTTAAATAAATGATTAGTGAATTGCACCAGTACTCTTCTACCTGGGTGTAAGGTAAACCCCAGGGTACAGGGGGGGGGGAAACAGTGTTAGAAATTGCAAGTGGCATACACGATCATTTAGTTCCCAATTTGCAAAAGTAAGTGTCTGTTACTTTAGACATTAAAGTCACAACTATGTTTTAGTTTTTAATTTTTTTGCACCAGTACTCTTCTACCTGGGTGTAAGGTAAACCCCAGGGTACACTATAACAGCACCAAGGGGTCACGGGGGTTACCAAAAAAGTTGCATAAGTTAGGGTATATATAATTCCTAGTGTGTGTATGATAACGTAAGTAACACCACTTCAAAGCAGTTTCATTCTATTGAAACATATCAGTTCACATTTGCATTGTTTGTTTTTTCTATCCTTCTATCATTATTTTATGTCTACAGTTCAACATAAAGTACCTTAAATAAGAAATCAATCCAATGGTGCATGGAATTACAGCATTGATTAAAGAGAGGTGTATGCAAGGAATGTTTGTAACATACCATAGCAAACACGCAAGGTTCACAACAAGCACATATACCAACCCCAACAGTGTTCTTTCTTAAAAGGTTGCTACAGAAGAACCCACGTAAGGATCAAAATGTCACCTCTAATTGCCTTATTGCAGTTTCACGCTCCTCAATCGGGGGGGGGGGTATTTAAGTAAACAATGTTTGTAACATACCATAGCAAACACGCATGGTTCACAACAAGCACACATACAAACCCCAACAGTGTTCTTTATTAAAAGGTTGCTACAGAAGAACCCACGTAAGGAACAAAATGTCACCTCTAATTGCCTTATTGCAGTTTCACGCTCCTCAATCTCTTGTAGTTCTTCCACGGTAACTGCAGCTTGTTGCTGTTCTTGCATGGTCCTTAACAATCAAGCAATAGTCATGATATGATTCATAACAAATCTATTTAGTGTTTTAAAAAGATTTTGGGGTAAACTTTTACTCCATTTGTTTCGTATGTCAAATATCGCTGCTTTAACACAATGTCTTTTTGTGACAGTAATTCTCCACTACTAACATTATTAACATTTCATTGTGATTAGTTTTATTCATTGCTGTGCAATAATAAGACTCATTGTTTACCATTAAAAATGTATTTGGGCGTTATATAACAAGAGTTGTACACACTAAATAGTGTTTATTGATTAATAAAGCTAGTTATTGTTTTTTATCATGTAAAACATATATGCTGTTAAAAAACTTTAAACCACCTTTTTAACTCATTGCTACTGTTAAACATGTGTAGGAAACACCAATGCAAAGCTCAGTCATACATCATCATGACCTCATCATGCATCAATCTGACATTTATGTTAGTAATCTATCACATATATATATATTGCTTTTGTTTAACAGTTCAACTCACAATTCTGCTATTGATCATGTTTTGAAAGTGTTTTTTTGTTTGTTTGTTTTAGTCTTCAGGCATATTTTAAAGAAATGTGCCATCAAGGGGGGGGGGACTGCTTTTGTTTAACAGTTCAACTCACAATTCTGCTATTGACCATGTTTTGAAAGCGTTTTTTTTTTGTTTGTTTTAGTCTTCAGGCATATTTTAAAGAAATGTGCCATCAAAAGGTTGACATCTTCATTCAGTTATTCGCTGTTAGTTTTTCTTGTGTGCATACACAGTACATATACACACAAGTTCCCTGATACATTAGATACCACTGTGAGCAAAAATAAAATCCGCAAGCTGTGATCACTGAGGATGCATGAGCAGACACCCTTAACCTATATGTATATGTATAAAAAATGTGTTGAAATAAAAATGTGGTGCTTAGTGCAGTATAAGTTTAATTTTATCTTACCCTTGAATGTTGATGAGAATGTCACTACCGGGATCATGTTGGGCATTGCTTGCAGCCCGGACTTTCGCTACGCATTCCTTTTCAGCACTCGCCGCTTCTCTCTGAGCAGCTTGAAATGAATTCAAAACATCGCTAAAATCTCCCATCAGTCTTTCAGTCTGAGTCTTCCTATGTCGCTGGGGGTAAAAATAATATAAGTCACTAATTACCTAACCATCTTTATTTTCAAAAAGGGTATTCTCTAGTCCTATTTTTAAAATTTTTGGGGGGAGCGGTAGTCATTGTGCCAACCTCGCCCTCTGATGGTTAACTCTTTTTTAATGTTTTAAAAAAGTCTTAAAACCACAAAGGGGTTAAGAAATAAATCACTGGTCAAAAACTAATATTGTTAGGGCAGCCAAAGAAAGGAATCATTAAAGCAACTATCACAATCACATACTTAGACCAACCTGATCACCAGGGTTTCCGACTGATGGAAGTGATTTTATTTCTTTTAAATTCTTGCTGGTGTCTTTTGCAAGTTGATTTGTGTAATGTTGCCGTTGATGTCTGTAAAAATACTCAGATTAAAAGATTGCATCAACCAATACCCACAACCACATGTGATAGTATTAGGCTATGATGAGAATTGCATAATTTACCAATTTGGCATTTTTTGTACAAATACCCCGTATCATTTCTCAACCACTTTACAATCCCTATGGTAATGAATGAACAACAGAATTCGTCTGTTCATGTACACAAAAAATTAACAGTTTGAAAACGAAATGTGATACATTAAACCCATAAACAAACACAACTAAATGCTTAATAGAATTAATAGTTTAACGTACAGTCTCTCTCTTAGATCTGGGGTGTCTTGCATTGATCCGAGTTGGTTCACCATTCTCTTGATGTCCTGTACTGTAATAACACAAAAATATTTAATAGTTAATGATTTCATCATCAGCAACAAATATTAACAACTTACCATTTTGGTTAATTTTTTGAATGTTGGTGCCAACAAGTTCCGTAAGTCTTGTGTAGTCAGCATGACCATTGTTTTGGTATGAGTTGCTATTTCCATAATAGTTTCCACCATCATTAAAGCCTCCAGAAGCAGTAAGATCACCCTGGCCGTACGGCATCTTTGTGATTTGTTGTATTAAGTTTACTTGGTGTTACTGCTGCACTCGATCTTTGAAGTGATTTTGTTCTTTACAATATTTCAAGCAAAATCAATCAACTATTTTTTTTTCGGTTTGCAGAAATATCTGTTGAGAAAAAACAGTGATAGTAACAACTACCTAGGTGTTAAAAGCTTTGTTATAATAAGACAGTACTTTGTTGCTACATAAACTGGGGGGGGGGGAACTATTTTTTTTCGGTTTGCAGAAATATCTGTTGAGAAAAAACAGAGATAGTAACAACTACATATGCGTTAAAAGCTTTGTTATAATAAGACAGTACTTTGTTGCTACATAAACTCTTTATCCAGTATTGTATTCTTAGATCTAAAAGTAACAAATTAAAAACACAAACCGGACCTGTTCTTAAACTTTGTTACAAAAACATTCAAAGAGCAAAATATTGTCAAAATTAAACACAGAGTTTCAACACCCCTAACCTGATTTTTGTAATCATACATCTAACTAACTCTGAGCCTTACTAATATTAGTATGGTAACCCTGCCTTAAATGTCTTTCTGTTATTCATTTTCCTAAAAAAAATGAACACTTATAACAAATTTACTTCAATTTGTCATAAATGGTGATGTTAAACAAATGACCAAACGGACTGATCTGAAGTTTTACACATCGACAACTTAATTAAGTAGCAACTAACACAAAACTACCTCTTTAACAAACCTGCTTCATATTCCTAAATTTTTCAATGTATTGTGTTGATATTTTTAACAATCGAACTTATATTATACGGCGTATTAAAATCATCTTAGGTCAAAAATATATATCTCCACAGTATAGTTATGCTTCCTAATACAATCCATTTATATGTTTTGTACTACTACGACTATTGCATTTAATAAATAGAGGTGTTTAGATTGTATTTAGTGTATAAATGATTATTAAATAATACATAAATGATTTTTGTTACACCCGATAAAATGAAATCATCATTCACGTGATCACATGACGCATTATTTATGATTTCTATAAGTCAATAACGATGCAAAATTAATAACTACTAATCATTAGTAGATCAATCGTTTTGTTTACAGATACAACCCCGCCTCATAACACTATGGTTTACTTTAACAGTGAAAATATCAGTGAAATGTGCAGTATTGTGTATATTTACTCAAGTTGTTTCTGAACATCTCTTGCAGCTCCATAAATAAAGATTCGCACAAATAATTCCTGCTTGAATTCTACATCAGACTTAAAACTGCCAGAGCAACGAAAAGAAACAGTTTGTCTCACAGTAAGGGGGGGGGGAATTTACTCAAGTTGTTTCTGAACCTCTCTTGCAGCTCCATAAATAAAGATTCGTACAAATAATTCCTGCTTGAATTCTACATCAAACTTAAAACTGCCAGAGCAACGAAAAGAAACAGTTTGTCTCACAGTAAAAAGTGTTTATTGTAGGCTGTATCAACTATATTATCACCATGCGATGAAATGACGAAGGCAAAATGTAATTAACGCAACAATGTTTGCCTAAAACTACGTTTTGCTCTTTCAATTTATCAATTAGCCAATTAGAAAAGTCGAATCTTCATGCTGTGTGTTTGCAAAATCACCTTGGTTAAAGCCAAAACAAGGTAGCTGGTGGTTATAATGTGTGATATAATATTTGTGTCGCAAACGTAAAATCACAACATTGCAGTATTACTACCATGGTGGCCATAAGCGTTCTGCCAAATAGGGGGGGGGGGGTAAAGCCAAAACAAGGTAGCTGGTGGTTAATGTGTGATATAATATTTGTGTCGCAAACGTAAAATCACTACATTGCAGTATTACTACCATGGTGGCCATAAGCGTTCTGCCAAATAGGCTATTTAGGGCGTAATCTGTAGTTTTATTTCAAATGTCAATCTCAGAGCCAGCCTAGCCATGTTCAGGCATTTAAATTTGTTGACACTCGCGTGTGCGCCGATAGAGTAGGGCCAAAAGTTGTTTTATGTCCCATTCTGTCCTGAGGTCGCGCGTTTCGGGAAAGACAATACCCGCTGTGTATTGAATGTTATTTGGAGACGTTTGCCACAATAGGTGCAAAGTGTGACAAGGCACTACCGAGTTTCGGAAGGGTATTCGGCTTTTGGTGTCTGCTGAGCCAAGAACATTGTTTATAGTGGCGAATTATTGTAACGACCGAAGCTGGTAGGCTATATTGTTGAATACAGCGAGGTGTACGTTGCTATGCGGCTGCTATTTTTGACATTGAAAGGCTATGTAATGTTGTGGAAGACAGGGTTTGCTTTCACAAGTAATATTGAGTTTGACTTGTCTCCGAAAACAAGAAGTGCAAAAAATCGTTTTATTACGAGAAACAGTATGCAACAAACGCTGCAGTCACATTGCAAGACGATATAGTGGTTCACAAACAGTTCTGGGGTCTTGTGTGTAAAACTGGACAGAACATTGGTGGGACTGGAGTTGGGTCTAAACCAGACCAGAAATTATGTCAAAATAAAGGTGAAATTACAAAACAAATATGTCCAAGTGTGCAGTCTGGCCAGAAACGAGTGTTTATTTAAAGATAAGTTTGGAGTATTAATTCACACTGCACCATATTAGAATTGTAATTTCACTTTCATTAGCCTACGTACCCACACGAACTATGTGCATAAAGTGTGTATTGATCTGTTGTGTTCAACCGTACATCCATGTATCCCTGCTAACCAGCAAATATTTCATTTATTAAATCCAACTTATAAAGCTAATTGGTACGTCAAATATTTTTTTGTTGGGGGCCTAAACCGTAAAGCCCGGTTCGTGCAATTTATACGATATTAGTCCGCTTTAAGGACTAGTGCGACTCTTACAATGTGATGATCGATGTTCTACTGTCTCGGTGTTTGTTTAGTCTTCCAACGCTACTCATGTCACATTGTAAGGGTCTCCACTTGCGGACTCCAAGCCAATGGAAATTAACTGAGCATTCCGTAACAGCGAAAGCACCCATGTTCCTGACTCGTCCCAACGCGCCCTGAACATTGCGGCTGTGAAACCCCCTGTGTAAACTTACACAAGAAGTTGTAAAATAAGAGCAAAGTATCAAACCGTATGATTAAATAAGATGTCGTAATTTTCAATGCTATTTGCACATAGTGTTAGCTAGTTCGTTAGTTGGCAGAGGTGTATAGGTTACGATTAAGGAGGCATGCACCTTGCTGGACAGACAGAGGCATTTGGGTTGAGTTGATAGGTGAAAGAAACATGTGACACAATGTGCATTAAACAGTCACCAAATTGATCAAGCTGCGTTTAAACGCTAGGTCAGAAAAGCAAAGGCGCAATTGGTTCATTAAGGTTACAGGTGTTGCTGCAGGGTAGTACAAATATTATGGGGCTAGTAACAACTAGTGCACTCGCGAATAATGTTCTAACCGTAACTTGGGCTTATGAACCTGCAAGTTGGGGGGGGGGAGCTGCAGGATAGTACAAATATTAGGGGGCTAGTAACAACTAGTGCATTCGCGAATAATGTTCTAACCGTAACTTGGGCTTATGAACCTGCAAGTTTAATAAGCCTACACCAATACCGGATGATAAAATGTCTATTAACGGATTGCAAACACTGGGCAACTGGGGTTAAGATAGTTTAAGTCAAAGCTATACAGAATAGCTACACAAATTTCGTGAACCGGGATGGTAACTTTTTTTCATCCATGAACAAGCGAACCGATCTGAAATATAAGTTACAAAAAGTTTTAACTCAATATTTACGGACTTTTCATAAAACGAAATGACAAGTTATTCCATTCATCATTCGACCTCACCAAAATCTCTTGTTTAGATGTCCGTAGGCAGAATGGTAAACGGACCAATATTTGGTGATGACGCTTACCATAAAAGATGTCAGAGGAATTCTGAAGCCACATGGAGCGTTATAGCTAATGGCAAGTCAATCGAAAATGGTACCACGATACGAAGAAACGGGGTGGTGTCCGTGAGCGTTGTGACGTCACAAAGGGACGGTCGCGCGGACTCTGAAAACAAAGTCGGAACTCCGGACGATGGTAAGCTTAGAATTAAAGTGGGTTGCTGTTTTGTTTTGAAATTTGGGACGTTTTTTGTTTTGTTTCAAGGGAGACAAAAAATAGAAAGAATGAAAACAATATTTCCGGAAAATTGTGTATGAAAGGGTTTAGGTTTTAAACCTGATAAACAAAAAAAACGTACCACATAAAGTTAACCCTGAATATAACTAACAGTAAAATAGAACTTCAACAATTGGTTCATAATTTTCGGTAAAGATTTTTTGTCGGAAGTAGTGTTTGCTACCTGCTCTTAAAGCTTACACCGATGTTTTGTGGATATTTGTTCAATAGTTTTGATAGCTAGAAGGTTCCGTAGTTCTGGACAGTGTCTCTATTCCTTTACTTTCAGTAAGCCACTATAAGCCAGATACCGAAATAGCCACTATAAGCCAGATACCGAGTACCCAAAAGCAATACCTACATAGCAAGATTTGCTCTATATATTTGACCGTTTGTTGTGACAAGTGCTTGAATGGTTCAACAAAAACCTGATCGGGATTTTTACTTTAGACCAGGGGTGGGCAACCTTTGTTACTGTGGGCCAAATACAATAGCCAATATTAGATCGCGGGCCGCACCTGTGTATCACACTAGGTGATTTTACTTCGTTGCTTACCAAATATACTTAACTACAAGTAAAATTCGCATTTGATTATAGCCACAAAAGCCTGGTTGCAGAAAAATAGCATCGGGCGCATTAATCCGCTTGAAAGTATACAATATTTGGACTCGTTACTACATTTTGAATTCAATCGTCTCTGCGGGCCGCACAACCTTTACTCAAATGCCGCATGTGGCCCGGGGGCCGCAGGTTGCCCACCCCTGCTTTAGACCATACTTGCTTCGATCTCTGTGAATATAAAAATTTATCTGTAAATAAATGAATAAAAATCTGTTAAATCAAACAAACAAATCATTTAACTCAACTTAAAATCAGGTAAGGATGAGTCTGAGAATGATGCGACCAGGAATGCCTTGGAAAGGGAGGATGAAGCAAAAAAGAGGAAAAGACCTGTTTTGAAAATCAACACCAGCGGCGCTCGAGCTTCCGCACACGAAGCACTGTCGACCGTCCTTCAGCAATTAAGATGGAGAGAGAGCAAGACGAGTTTTAAAACAGGTATACAACTCATCCAAACGAAAAAGTTTTTAAATATTTTGAAGATAGTCAAAGTAACGACGTAGTGATAATATTGACACATTGCTACACACGCGCATTGGCCCCTTTAAATTAAATTACGACCGACAGGTACGTCATACGAAGGAGTACGTCATTCGAAGCACTTGTAAATGACCGCACGCTTCGTAAAGTTGTGTGATCTTCGCACTGTATTGTGGGCAGATTAAACACAAACGACTCACCTTTGTACTCGTTGACAGGGTTTGGCGCTGACATGTATTGGCATGGTTTGGGATTTGAGGAGAGCGCATATAACAAGACGGGAGTGTACGCTGTCAACAAGCTGCCTGGGATGTTTGAACTTGCCCAAAAGGTAATTTAATTTAGCCTTAAGAAAGGTACATTTAAATAAATGCCTTTATTACACTGAGTATACAAACTTGGTGAAGCATAGCTTTTCAGCCTGTTGCTTCCTTTGCTTCTAACAAACTGAAGTGCCTGTTGTGGATACAAGAGCCAATACGGTCGAAGTCTTATTACCAGCTGCACTAAAAAAATTGCATGCAAGTTAACAGTGTACAATGTACGCCTATGTTGTCTGCTGCGTACTCGTATATATCCTGTGGATTTTCATTTACAAACCCATGCACACAATAAAATCCTAATCAGCTCAACACACTTCGATTTCCGGACGGTTCGACTAACCTGTATCAGTTTAACAATATATACATATTTTCTATCACAAACCTTAACAGGTCCCGGTTTGCGGGGGGGGGGTTACTTCGATTTGTGGACGGTTCGACTAACCTGTATCAGTTTAACGAAGCAATATATACATATTTTCTATCACAAACCTTAACAGGTCCCGGTTTGCCTGGTTCTACAGTTCGAACAAATTTTTAGCCCAAACGTGCTTACTCAGTATTATCGGAACGAGTCAGCACTTAATTTCACACATTCTATTTCCTTGCAGGTTCACCTCTCGCGCATCATCAAGCGGATGCAATTGCTTTTTCCGGGCGAATTTGATTTCTACCCTCCGACTTGGTTCCTACCAGAACAATATCATCAATTCCTGGCCGAAGTCACCCTGAAGAATAAGGCTAAACCTAAAACAACAATTAATACCAATTCACCGGGTCGACGTAACTCTCGGTCGCCCTCTCGTAAGTGTTTTAAGTCAGGGAAGTGCAACCTTTATCACTTATAGGACCAAAAACAATTAACAAGCTTATAGCCTGCGAACCACACGTTTATACATCACATGTTAACTATATACCACACACGCTTATGCTATTGGATCATCAGCTACCAGTAATAACTTATTTGCAAGAGATTCCAGCAGTAAAACAGTCTGTGCATCTCAAATCACGAAACAACTCTTTTCATGCATTAATGTAAGTAGGCTAAAGCACATAAAACAGCCAGTCAGTTTAAAGCCTGCTTATTTCTGTTTGAGTATCTAACCCAGTGGTTCCCAACCTTTCTTGTCCTGTGCACCCGTTTAGTTGATATTCAAATCTAATGCCCCCCTACAAATTTAGCTTGCTTATATATAGCAAATTACAAAATTCCCCCCAGTGGGGAATTCCCCCCTGGTTAGGAACCACTGATCTAACCAAAGTTTGGGGGGGGGGAATTTAGTTAGCTTATATATAGCAAATGCAGCAATAACATATAACACATCAGACAACCAGTAAGAGATTAATATTGTGAAACAAATTCCCCCTACAAATTACAAAATTCCCCCTAGTGGGGAATTCCCCCCTGGTTAGGAACCACTGATCTAACCAAAGTTTACTATTCCTTTGATTTCAGCTACTAAGAAACGAAAGGACAGATGTACTTACATTGTAAAACCAGACGCTGGAAGTCAGGGTGAAGGAATTTACCTGATTAATGACCCAAGAGACGTACAAGATATCAATGGCATGAAACCTGCGATTATTCAGGTTAGTAGTTGGACCGTTTTTCTCAAATAACTCAATAAACGGGCTTGATTTTGACCTAAAACCGAAAGTACAAGTCCAAAACCGGCCCGAACCCGACTTTTTTTCAAAACTAATCCTGAAATATGCCTGTTGTTACAAATAACGCCGAGTGTAAAGTCATGTCCGAACTTGGTCTTATTCCGTTTCAAAAATCCAGCCCATTTTAACTCTGAACTGGAATACGCAGTTAACTGAAGCAAGAGAACCACCAACTCTGATATAGGCGACCTGTACAGGACGTCGAAACGTCGGTATAAAAATACATTTGCCAGAAGAACTCTATAAACTTGACATAACACCTGGCAACAATAGCTTATACACTAACCCTCTTTGTTTAGAAATATATCGAGGACCCACTTCTAATCGAAGGTTACAAGTTCGATCTCAGGATGTACGTTGTTGTTGCCCGCCTCAATCCAATAGAGATTTACTTATGCAAGGTTCGTATAGAGTCAACACATACGTCTATAGTATATACAATATAAAGATGGTACACAAAATTATTGCTCATAAACAGTTGCTTTAAATTATTTCGCGCATGTTTCTATATGAGTGATCTTCAAATCGAGCCCTTACATGAGTCCGTGAAAGGTTTTCGTAAGCCCAACACCATCTCACGACATTCACAAAATATGTTTCCAACCCAAACTGTTTCATTACTTTTGTGAAGTCTGCGAATGGCCATGTGGAAGCAAAAACAAACCTATACATCCTTACATTAAGGACGGTCTTGCAAGATTGTGTACCGAAGAATACGAAATGCCGACATCGTCCAACATTCAGAAGACCTTCATGCACTTAACCAACTACAGTCTGAACAAAAACAGCGCCGGTTTTGTTTACACTAATGCTGAAGGCACTGGATCAAAACGCTCCTACCGCAGTGTTAAACAGGTTGAAAATGATACTATGTAAAACATAATTTCAGATGTAGCAATGCGACCAGTTGTGCATTTTTGGTTTAATAATCACAAGGCTAAACAAGATTACACATACCTTAAATGACGAGATCTTATAGGAGTCGAATACGATAAAATAGGTATCCGAATAAACGCATTAAAATATGGTGTGTTAACAAACAACAAGCCGAGTAGATATACTCAGTGGTGGGATTGAATTTTTTTGTCAGCCGGTTCTATCACAAAAGTCATATTTTTCAGCCGATTCTGTTACAAAAATCCATTGACAGTAACCAGTATATTGCTAACCGGTTCGCTGATCCCATAAAATTTCGTGAGACAGTTATATAGAACCGGTGCGAACCGGCTGAATCCCACCACTAGATATACTGAACAAAACAAAAAGCACTTTATGTGTAGTGCTTCTCGGTATTTTATAAGTAAAGTTCGGTTCATCTCCAGTTGGATATTGTATCATTTTTCGGGTCTAATTCGTAACATTGTTTCGGTATAATGACGAACATGATATTTTTCGTCGTTTACACTTTTACTGAATTTACAACCTCAAGTTAAGGAATAAATTTATGTAAAATATTACTAAGCAGTATATTTTGTTAGTTGCTCAAAAAGAAAGGATACGACGTACATGAGATTGAGAGACAGATAAAAAACCTTGTTGTCAAGACAGTTCTCTCCATGCTTCCCGACATAACGATATGGGAACACGTGACTAATAAGTCTAAACTTGTCAGGTATTATTTAACCTACTAACCAACTATATGTGTGTAACAATGCGTAATGAGAAAAATGACTTGGTTTATTCTTTTGAGTAGCGCAATTAAACACAAATTGAAAATTAAATTTGATTGTGTTTTTTTCAAACTCCGTTCAAGTTCGCGTTCTCACACAGGTCCTTTCAAATTCTCGGGTTTGATATCTTGCTCTCATCCGACATGCGAGCTCATCTTCTTGAGGTTAACTCGGCTCCGAGCATGGCCATTGATGCGGAACAGGAAAACGAAGAAGGAATAATAGAGACTGTGACAAGTCACGTGGACGAACAGGTAGCTCTGATTGGTTATGATCGGTGACACTTCGACCAATCGTTTAAGCTCGAGTCAAAACGATGAAAAAATCGTGCCCGTTTTAAATTACCAAAAACTTCTGGGCCAAGGGTCGCCAACCTTTACCACTCAAGGAGCCACTCGGGCCCTTTTTCATAAGTAAGTAAAACACAGAGAGCCACAAAGCCCTTTTGAATTAAAATGCCACTGCATGTAACGTTTTTTTGCAATGTTGATTTTTTCTTCGTTTAACACGCCACTATATTTTGCCTATTTTGGACTTCACGTTTCATAGTATAGAAACGCGATTGTAGTGAACTACTAGAAGTAGTACGGGTCGTGCTTTTGCACTGTAATTTTCGTTTTCGGCTGTTGTGATCGACATGGCATTCGCAATTGAATGTTGTAACCATTAAGTAATTACTAAAACTGTGCCGCATCCGAGGGATCCGATGGCCGCGGGTTGGCTACCACCCTTCTGGTGCAAGCACCAACTTCAACAATGGAATGTTCGTAAATATAAGCTTTTGTTTCGTAGATAAAAGTTCCTCTGCTTCGTGATTCCTTACGTCTCGTGGCATACGGGGAGAGTGAAGTAAACATGGAAAAATCCTGCCTTGAAAGGGTGTATCCTCCAAAGCGAAACAAGCAAGGAGTCGCAAAGGCAAAAACAGAATCAAACAGAAAGGTCGAGAATCCTCCGGTAAAAGTCCACGAACGCAAGGAAACGATTAGGAAAGAAATTAGAGACTTAGAGGAACGGATCAAGGCTCAGATGAAAGTGGTGGAAAAATACAGGGTAAAGGCAAATTTAGATTAGAATTAAATGGTGACAAATGTGCTCTGAATATCAAAATAATTTGCGAAACATATGAAACAGGTTTCAAACGTGTTTTAGTCTTTTAATGGAACCTCTTTTGGCCGATAGCTGTTTAGTAAAAAAAAAAAAAATTGAACTTGGAACTCCAAAAAGGCCCCGTGATGGACTTGCATAACTTTATTTATCGTCATAATTGGTCTAAAACATGGCTACATGACATTTGGAATATACAATACTAGTGATGCACCGAAGTTTCGGTTGGCCGAAACATTTCGG
>QLIY01001819.1:9236-20486 GCA_003260075.1 Phallusia mammillata
CTATATAACACTATTACATCACAGATCCCCTTCAGGGAAGGGGACCCATAATAATGGTGGTGCTTTTAACAGCCCACATTAAGTTTGATTTTTCTAATAGAACCTTATCTACATAGTTAGTAGCTCAGGGGCGTGCAACATACAGCCCGCGGGCCACAGCCCGCCCCACCAAGCTATTTAGTGTGGCCCCCACCAACACACTGATTAACATAAAAAAAGCAATTCTTCTGAGAATTTAGTAAAATGTTCTACAAGTTTTTGGAAAATAAGTTGCTATACTTTACCCACAAATATAAGCTAATTCAGTGCTTTCCAACCAGATAATACAGCAGTTACAACAAACAGCCTAGTTCATCGAATGTGACATCACAATTCCCTTTGTGTAGTAAACAATTATTTATTTGCGAAAGCCAGTGTTGCTCTGAAACTCTGTATGTTGCAGAAAATAAATGTATGGATGTTTTTGGAAGAATTTTGAATTTATTGTGCACATGAAAAAAAGTTATGTGGCCTTCGCTTGAGGTCTGAAATTAGTTATATGCCTCCTGACAAACAATGGTACACACCCCTGTAGTAGCTAATACTCATTTTTTATTGTTGCTATAGCAATACCATGGTTTCACAAACAAGTTGGAGTTGTTTTAATATTGGCTCAGGACATTTAATGCATGAAAATCGATATAAATTGTGTCTGGTTTTAATGCATAAAATTTTTTTTATGTATATTTGACAATGACCACACTGGCATGTAACATACATATGGTGTAGATGCATATCCATGGTTTTGTTCATTTAAATGTACTTCTGTGGACCTCCTTATTTGTTTTGGTCTAAAACTATGCCCCATGCTTTGTGCACAAATAAAACTACCATATTTCTGGTGATTTATTAAATCCATGTAGTTTTGATAACTTACCGAAATGACTGATTGTGTTCTCAGCATTCCACCCAACCAACTCCAATACTCCAGATTCTCTGTAATACTTCTTGTTGTTACTGGATATTGAGAAGTTGTAGATAGTGATTACCATCTGCAAAGTGATGTATTTCAGTGCCTGTGAACATAGTTTTGTTTTAATACATTTTTTGTGTAGGAAAATGTTATTTCGTATGAAATCTAAATGGACTGTTATTGTTCTATTAAATTCACATCTCCTTTTGGTGATAACATATAAAAATAGATTTAAATGTATAAATGTATTTAAAATGAATGCCTACTTATAAATTATAAGTTCTTGTTTTACGTCAGGCTGTAATAACTAATATACAAAGCATTAAGAACTGTTCAAAATCAAAATGTTCTTCCTAGAGCAATATATTTACACCCTCTCCGAGATTGTAGTAACAAAACAATCTGATTTCAAACAATTTACGCTGTATGGGCAAGGATTTTATGACTAATAATGTATTTCAAGGTCCTAATTCTCCCCCGAATAAATAGCATGATTGAACAAAATTTGACTTACTACACATTGCAAACCTTTCTTTGTTTCAGATAAGCTGCTTTGATGAGATCCAGGTATTATAAAAAAAAGTTTGCCATCACCTAGCAGTAAAAGAACTAGCATCACTCCAGTCCACACAAACAAACAACCATTTCTTGAAAACAATCGATTTTTCCCTGCAAGTGGGTAAACATATTTTAACTGAAACAGGTTCACAAGTTTATGTTTTCTGTACAACATCAACAACAAGGTTTTCTTTATTCTGGAGATGGGCCAAATTTAGCCAGAACCTGAGAACTAGGTACCCAGCATCCTATTTCATAATGCTCAGTGCTTGGCAGTCAAATAAACTAAGTCAAGCTTAGAGAAAAAATCATGCCAACCTCAAAGGAAAAACAACATGTTTTGAACCAACCATACATAACACATGTGCCAGCGAGAATTGCAACCGAACACAACACATTAAACAACAAGAATTGCAGAATAAAACCAATTTGTATTTATTTGCATTTGAGTGTTTCACTTTGCATTGGCTTGTCTCATATGTTGTGCAGAAGGGACATTTTTAGTTTTAATGTGACCCTGGTGGCTATATATAGGACCTTGAAAAAGTAAAAAACTACAGTGTAAATGGGAATGTTTCTGGCATCACAACCCACTGAGCATGCTCGTCTGAGCACCGAGCACAATGTGCAGTGGTTTGTTGCACAACACAGAAACATGATTAATTTTTTACCTGTGTGCTGACAAAGCAGTTTTATGGCCCATATTATCCCATGTTTAAATGTTCATGACAAAATTAAAATATTCAACAATACCTTTTTAGTAATTGTGAGATGGCAGTTTTGCACGCTATGGTCAAGCAGGATTCTTAGGTTTGCTGCATACTTTTATTTTCCACATTATCAATTACTTGTTGAAATTATCAATCACATTACACTCTCATTAAATGACGACGCTGTCACTAGTTGACAAAAACATGTCATGGATAAGTGAAGTTGCATTATTTTTAGGAGTATTATGTACTCAATATATTTAAGCTTTCCAGATGTATATTATAATGCAATAATATAACTACACGTGACAACCATGAAACTTACCAAAATGTGAAAAATCATTTCAACCTTTGCATTATGATCTGATAATGTTGAGCAGCAATAGTAAGTTGTAGGTAATCTGTTGATATTAAGCTTAGCAACATGTTAAGCTACAACTTACAGGTTTAAAGCAGTCAGGTACACCACTGTTGTTTCCTTCTTCGGTCATAAACTAGTAACATTTTTTACAACGCAAAATCAAAACAATAACAAATCGAAAACGTGTGGCCAATGATGCGTGAAGATTGCAAAACAAAGAGATCGTTTTTGCAATGATTTGGAAATATTTTTGCTTTTGTTTTAGTTCAACTTAGATTTGCTTTAAAGTTTTGCATCATGGCGAAATGAATTTAAATTGTCAACCTGTTGCCCTTTTTTGTAAATCTTACTTGCCTCCAGTGTACGTTGGTCTTACAGCAAACTTTAAGGCTGTATCGTCCTATCTGGCTACTGTTTTCTCGTTACATGCAGCGACTTCAATGCTGTATTTTTAGTTTTCCTTCCTCAATCCAACACACGGTGACATTAGCTGATGACAACATATTCCTAAAACAATCTTGGGCTTTAATCCAACATTAAACATTTATTCACCTTCTCGCAAATTACACATAATTTGACGTTAACTTTCTACCACTTATTACAGACCATGTTTCGAGCAAAAATACTTGTTATTTTACACCTGCAGAAAAACTTGTTTGTCGTGAAAAACGCTATTAAAGTGCAAACATCATGGAGTAATAAGTATGTTAAGTATATTTATTTTGCGGTCTTCAACCGACGGGTGGCGAAAGACCCTCAGGTCAGCTTGTTAGCCATCCTGAATTTAAAATAGGCAAAAAAGAAAAACAGTGAAAACGTAATAAAAAATCAGTATGCAGAAAAAATAGCAGTATTAGATTTTAAACAGTAAGAAAATACACGAAGTCAGATAATGGCAAAATATGAGCAAGCAAGTATAAACAAATAAAGCAAGAAAGGGTATTGGATAAACAAACGATAACAAAACGTGATTCCGAAAGGAAACTCAAAATAAAACCGTAAACAAGCGAAAATATAGGGTTTGCGTGGTGAACAGAAATTCACATTGAAAGAACTACAGCAAATAAATACATAATTCGTAGTCGTGGCCACAGGAAAAACACGCGAGGAAATATAACAAAAAGGAAAACGAAAAAATAAATGACAAGCGAGATAAAAAAATACAAAATAAAAAAATATGTTGGACGCTGGTAAACAAGCCTACAATTTTTTGATTTAGACTTTGGGCTCCGTCGAAAAAAACGGGGCATTTTTGTCCAATTCGGCAACGGGGCTTTTCGGTAAGGGTGAGCCATAGTAGGTTTATTTTGCATGGTGGAAGAAATCATAACAATCAACAAGTCTAAAGTAGTTACACAATGGTGAACGTTTTGGAATGCAAAGTAACGAAGGGCACAACTAAACACGCTGCAGCTGCAATGTACAGCATTTTTCGATCTGTTAGAAGACAGATAACTATATTCATAAAAGTCACAACTTCGTTGAAACAGGAAACAAAAATAGTATGAAAGTTGATGGTGGCATGATAATGGCTTAAACCACGAGTTGAACGTTTGGCTTAATGTCACATTAAAAGGGCAGGGGGTCGCACTGTGACAAAGCTTGAGAGCCACTGAACTACACTATCATCACAGGGCGTTATGTGACTGGGGCTTATAACAAAAGTGATTTTGGCGCACTGTGAGTAAAACACGAATGGGGAGTAACGTCGGTGGGACCAGTCGAGAAGGGTTTCCATTATGAAGTGTTTAGAATTAACTGAGGTATAAAACAATTAAAGTTCAAGTGGAAATCGTCAGTTTAGATTCAGTAATGACTTTCCGGTGAAATAAATCTTTTTTTGTCAAATCTGCTTCCATGTTTCAGTCAACATTTCATTGATGTTTGTTGATGTCCATTGTCATCCACTGTGCTTTACAAAGCTACAACTGTGTGGCGACTTACAGGTTTTTCCAAGTCGAACAAATGTGTCCAAGAATCCTGGGTGGGGTCGTAAACTTCAACCGAACTGAGATACTCCCTGTGTAATAAACATGTCCGTGGGTTAAATCATACAAAAGTAATGGTGACGTCGCAACCATGGTTAAAAAGCATTGTGACGCCACAGTGCACCAAATGTTTAAGAAATATAGTTTGTTTTCAGGCCTAAAAAGTTTGAAAACCAGAAAAGCACTTGTTTAGGGCATCAAGGGAAGGGGCAACACATAAACGTTTTCTAGCCAAATTTCCTTTTAATCCTACGCATTTCTGTTTAAACACCCACAAGTTAGAAAATCATGCATTGTCCGTTTTTTGCAGACTGCAATATATGTAGCTTTAGGCCGGGTTTTCTCGCTACCCACCCACTCTACAGTCACATTTGTAACACTGCATGGGTCAGCAAAGCTTGAAATACTGAGAGGTTTAATGGCTGCTAAGACTAAATAATCAAACACAGCAGTTGGAACACCACAATGACGTGTTTTTCCCATAGTGTAAATTTCATCGAATTTTGACATGGAATATTATATTGACCGATTATGGGAAACTACTGCTGGTGCTAAACAATAAAAAAACACTGACCACTTGAGGGGGTTAGTGAGGTGCGTTTAGTACTTAGTGGTCAAAGTTAAACCGGTGACACAACAACACTCGCCGTACAATAACTCTTACCCAGGACCCTCTCCACCAACAACAAAAATCTTTCCGTTCATCACACAAGCTCCATGATATGCACGTCCAGTGTTTAAAGGTGCTAATGTTGTCCATTTTCGCGCGGCTGGATCGTAACATTCATGATATGATGATAATGGCGATACTCCTGTACACAATTTATTTATTGTTTAATGCAGTTCAGAATTTAAAAATAACTGAAAGACAAATTAAGGTATGTCTACTTCAGGGACCGCCAACCTTTATCAATTTAAGAGCCATTCCGACCAATTTCTCGTGGTAAAAACAAATGACGGGAGCCACAAAGCTGTTTTGAAATGGACTGCCACTGAGCAAACCGTTTCTATTCTCACGACATTCGATTTTTTGCAATATTAACAAGCAGGTTGCGCGCGCTCACAAACTGCAAACCGGAACAATACCTGTTTGTTACTACCTGCGAGCCGTCAGTTTGCCTTTTTCAGACTTTATGTTTTATAGTATCGAAATTATATCTATACCTACCACAGGCGGGTTCGAACATGAAATTGCACTGCAAAATCAGTCGCCATTGCAACACATTTTTTTCATCTCGTTAGAAGATGTAATCTTATGTATGTGAGAACAAATAAGACGTGTTGAATATGCAATTTGCCCGTAAAGCAAATTTAACGACCGTTTAATTATTATTTTGGAGTAATTTGTTGTGGTTCGGTTGAAACTTTGATTCACTTGTCGCATATACTCTTTCAAAGTTATTATGTCGAAACTGAGACCCAAAAACCACCTCTTTAACAAAGAAAGAGGTGATGGTGGATCATTCAATGAAAATTTAAACTAAACATTATCTGAAACACGATAAGAGGCGATGCGAACTAGAAGAGGGGCTCAGCACATTTTGTCGTTAACCTGTTTTAGAACGTTAATATATTTCCAACACTTTTTTTATTTTATGTCCCATTTTAGCCACCAATTTTATAACCTAATTTGTTTCTGCAGGAAGAAACTAATGGGTAACCACGATAAAGTTTGGTGTTGTAATGAAAAACACAGTGGTCAGTACTGGGTTTAAATTATCATGCTATTAAAAGTACAAACTATACAAATCAGATTCAATTCGGGCATCGTTTGTAGTTTGTCCAGTTTAATGTTCTCTTTGAAAGGAAGTGAGGGGTAAATTGGGGTAAAATAGAGTAAAA
Organism: Phallusia mammillata; assembly: GCA_003260075.1. Classification (NCBI taxonomy): domain Eukaryota; kingdom Metazoa; phylum Chordata; class Ascidiacea; order Phlebobranchia; family Ascidiidae; genus Phallusia; species Phallusia mammillata. Next base: position 15,648 of record QLIY01001819.1, read on the forward strand.
CAACAACATTCGACAGCTTTAAATTACAAATTCTACAAGCGATCTAAATGTTTTTTTAAAAATTTTGTTCAAAAATTTACCCGTTTCAGGGGGCTAGTGGGGTAAATATTAGGGCTACAGGATAAAGCAAAACAATTGGCTCCAAAACATGGCAAATTTACAAGCCATTCAAATTTCATTCAATTTCAACACTGTATAATAATACTCAACCATGTTAGGGAGCTAGCGGGGTATCTGATGATGTTCTACAACCAAACCAGTAAATATGAAACCACAATGACCATTCAAAAGGCCTGTAAAGGGGGGGGGGGGGGGGGGGGGATTGTCTTAATCGGCCTGTGAATAAGATGTTTACCATTACAGGCATTTAAGCATCATTCAGTAATGCTTCTGATGTCATAAGGCTCCCATGGCGCAAAAGCGTTCACCAAGCAATGCATAAACACCAAAAAATACGTCTGGTTGCCTATATAACACTATTACATCACAGAAATCGTTCTTTTGTGGTGCCCAGCAACATGGGGAGCTATTGGGGTAAACATTGGGACTACAGGATTAAACACAACAATCGACACCTCTAAAAGGAAAATTCTACAAGTTATCCAAATTTCAGCCGATTTCCTCACCCTCCTCTAAAAACTCACCCACAATTTTGAGTGAATAATGCTTTTTTATATGTAGTCACCAAAAAGTGGGATAGGATTGCAGTACTTTTGTCAAGCAGAATCTGGTTTGCCAAGCAAACATATACAGCCCATGACCCTCTTAAAAGGTGCCTACTTGTAAAAATACTACTTGGTGGTTTAAACTAGAATGAACTGTTTTGTCAGGATCGTACTCGACCCCATACTCGAAACAAACAAATGTCAATTTGAGATTTCAGTTGGAGTTTTGCCATAAACATTTCCACAATTTTTTTATCAGGTAAGATATTCCCCATCATATGTTTTCCATTTCAGATAGTAAAGTTGTGCAACTTATGATACATCCATGCACATTAAAAGGTTTACATCAACAATTGGTAAAATATGTCATGCCTGAGAAATTTACTTAACGTTACTTGGGACTAAGGTAAACCTAAAGTTACTAAAATTTTTACTTTAAAATAATTAGTTCCAGTGTTGTGTTGGCTGCTGTATTTTTAATAGATCATTTGCACATGATCACCTGTGACATAAATCCTTCCATTCAATGCAACACAAGATAAACCCCATGTTGCTTCATGATTAATTGGTGGAATCCAATACCACTTCCCACTTCTCACATCAAGATGTTCACAGGTGTTGTCATTCTGTCCACCAACACAATAAAGTGAATCTGCAAACATGTTTGTGTCAAATACTTTGTGATGTCACACAGATTAGCATACATAGTCAACATAAAACTAAAAACTAGGATTTGGAAACCACAGTATTTGTTCAACACAGAACTTCGGAAGATAATTAATGTCAGTTTATATCTTTGTTACCGCGTATTTCTGTATGTGATCACAAAGTAGGCAGTTTTTTAAATCAGACTAACACCTAGTTTAATTGACCCTTGTTGGGGTTTGTTTTCTAACATTTTACACAACATTTGGTATTCTAAGCTGTATAGCATGTGGTATCATATCATGGTGTAAGTGTGTTTTGTTTATTTGTGGTAGTAGCCTGTTTACTGTAATAAATTGGCTTTTAAATAAGGGCTGACCTGAACTACATTTATGACCACTTTACATGAACACTTTGTCATGCAAACTTATATTTTGTGTGAGATCGGTACAGTGCTGTGTGGTGAATTTTTAGCACCTTCACCTTTTGTTAACTATCCCCTATTCGATTCCTTTATTTATTTTCACACATACGTGCACTTAAAATCGTTTCGTTTCCAATGATGTGTATTGTGTTTTTTTACTAACAACGTTCATTACTCTGTTATTGTTGAGTTTAATTGATTTTGTCACTTTTACTTTCACTTTTTAGCCATATACCTTGTTTTATCACACACTGTTCACTTATTTGTTTTACACTGTAATGCTTTTTCATCCTTTCTATGATCGCCCCTTCCCGTTAATTTACGCTTGATTGTTCCCCAGATGTGTTTTTGGTCATCACATCATTGTTTCTTCCACTTTTTTTGTGTAGAATGTATGAGGAAACAAGGGAAGGTCAGTCTTCCTCTGGGCCTCATGCAAGTTACACTGTGTTGGTTTCTGTCGTGTTGTACTGGCGTTTAGTTGTAATTGAGTGCAACTTATTGAAATCAGAAATATGAGTCGTTATATGCATTTGGCTTTTATCATTTTATTGAAACCAGTTTGTGGCCTCTCTTTGGCTTAGTGGTGAGCTGTTATGGTAGGGTTTGGCCGTTCGAAATTTAGAAGGCAGTTTTGGTTTAAGGTATATAGAATTAGGCATAATAGAAGCGATTTGGATTTAACATCGCCGCTTGAAAGGTCTTTTAGCTATATTCCCAAAGCTGTCGAAATAGTTCCGTAACAGCTGTGAACAAACAAACAATACCAAATACTTTTCAGATGTTGTTTGTTAGGATGAAAATGAACACAGCATACTTAGGTTGTTTGCTCAGCTATGCAGTTTGGATTGTGGTATACCCTGCAGGCAGTTAATCTATGAGATTTAAAGTAAGGTCCTCACGTATGTATTTGTTGCAAATAACCCCCAGTTTAAACAGTTTGTCGTTTAATGTATTGATTTAATTATTAAAGCAAGTATGTCAAAATAATTGCCACAGTGGCCAATGGGATACATTCTAGTCACCTTAATAATGACGACATACAAGCTACAATTTTACTTGCTAAAAGAAATATTTTTTTTGACAACCAAACCGCCTTCTTACTTCCAATTGAACACATTCCATGCTGTGATCTTTTCTTTATCATGTCATGAATCCAAATCTCCTCATCCCTGTCTGCATTATAAACTTTACATGATGAAAGTTGGTCACCACGGTTATGTCCACCAGTCACAAAAATAAGGTCTAAAAGATACATTAAGATTGCCTTGCAAAAGGTATGTAGATGTGGTTAGCCATGGATATAAAGTTAACTATGCAGAGTGTATGAAACAAATTTTGCCTACATAAAGTTAAATTCATCATCTAAAACCTATTTGAGTAATAATTTTAGGATCCTCAGTATGTCATGTCTGTACTCTCCATGCCAGACAATGAAAGCAAGATTATACTTGCATCTCTTCCAAATTCTATTGAAAACTTTGAAACCTTATTCATTTAGCTGATTTTTAAATAGGCAGAAAACAATCCACACTGTTTCGACCTGTAGGATTTGTGCAGCTGGTGACATGTGACACAGATGGTGACTTTGGCGACTATTGTAGCCAGTAGCCACATTTTGGTACTCTAGTTTGTTGGTTTTAAGTATCCGGCTGATAAAGTAAGTTCTAGGTTTTTATGTTTCTTCACACCGCAATTAGTGTGGTGTACAATATCACCAACCATTATATCTCTCATCAAAAAAACATCAAATTTTTACAATATTTTTTATTCTTGAGTCTTGCTTAACTCGGGCCTTTATACAATAAAAAACTCCTCAGCCATCAGACATCGCCGTTTTGTTTGACGACAAGCATCCAGGCCATACAATTAAAGATTTCATCGCTTTATTGTAAACTACAATCTAGCGCAGTTTGTTATGAACAAATAGAAAAAAATTCGGTTTTTATATAAGCGTTTATGCATGTCCAATCAAACAATGCAAACAATGGCAGTTTGGTATCCATGGTAAGCAATATATGCTTTGAGGCATCACTTTAAACTTTGCATCCGCATGAGCAAAGTTGTTTACAAATTAACTTGAATCAATAACAAAATATTTTTTTCACCTGAGAACAATTCCACATCAAACATTGTTTGTTACATACCATGTGATTTCTTAGTTCACTGTGTTGGTCCTAATCCACTTACCTCCAATAACTGCTGATGCAGCATCACATCGAGCTTCTAACTTTTTATTCAACATTTTCCATCGTCCGTTTGCAAAAATTTCGCAACTTTTCATAGCATCATAATCATATCCACCATAGGCATAAATAATGTTTCCAACTTTTGCTGACGTTGACGAATTTCTTGGTATATTTAATTTCTGCGAAGTTTTGATCAAAGCAGAGTCGGTTAGTAAAGAAGTTCAGTGGCTGCTTTATATAGAAGTTACATTAACTTTCAGGTGTTGTTTAAATCAAACATAGACACATTGGTTGTTTGGTAACGAGTTGTTGTTTACAAACAATGCCACACAAAAAGTGACAACTCTAATGTTGAATTAAAATTACATTGGGCAATAATTAACATAAAAACAACTGTCAGATACATTTTAATGAATGAAAATATTTTTGATTTTGCTAAATTGGCAAACAAGTTTTATACTTACTGGTAAAAGTTGATGTTGTGTAGTTGTGACATCGTAGATCACACAATCCCTCTTTGAACCCTCTCCACCAACAACAACAAATTCTCCTGAAACATATTTGCAATTTTTTGTGAATACAGCAATAAACAAAAGTTTTTTAATTTTTTCAATTAAAACTAGAAGGGTGGCTTTCTGATATACTTCCATTTTATATATTCTATACGATATTTACCAATTTACNTTTATACTTACTGGTAAAAGTTGATGTTGTGTAGTTGTGACATCGTAGATCACACAATCCCTCTTTGAACCCTCTCCACCAACAACAACAAATTCTCCTGAAACATATTTGCAATTTTTTGTGAATACAGCAATAAACAAAAGTTTTTTAATTTTTTCAATTAAAACTAGAAGGGTGGCTTTCTGATATACTTCCATTTTATATATTCTATACGATATTTACCAATTTACTA
>QLIY01001820.1:0-19910 GCA_003260075.1 Phallusia mammillata
CTGATCCCAGTTATGTATATGCATGTTTATCTTGGCTCAGTGGTTCTTAAATAGCGACTACTTGACTTACTGAGGGAGGATTTTTTAATTCCTGGAAGAAAATTTGTTGCAGGGGGAATTGGTGAGGGAAAGCTGGTCACTTATAGCCAGGGTTGCCATACCATCCTTATTTCTAAGATTTGTCCTTATTTTTGGCTTGAGTCCTTATTTTGTTTTATTTTCAACAATAATGAGTCAAATCCCTGATACAAGTAAAAGTAAACCTAGACCTAAGCTGTTGTAAGATGCACGAAACATTTTCTACGGACAAGGGGTTGCTGGAACAGATTGTTTTTGACCAAAATATAGCATATGATATGTCATGACTCGTATAAATGCGAAGATTTGTTCAAAAACGCTTGTTTTTGTTTCGTATGAAAATGTAATTTTTCGATTGTCCTTATTTTTGATTTCAAGTCGATGGTAACCCTGCTTATAGCTCATTTTTGTTGGGAAGGAATTGGGGAAATATTGGTTTGTACAGGAGGAATATGAAACATGCTTTGAGAACCACTGTCTTCGCTAATTAATGGTTGAACTGGTGAACCCCTACTACTAAGCTGACATGTGCAGCATACAAAGCAGTTAATGGCGGGTATGATTAACTTTTCATTGGGTTCACCACTGAGCCTGTGTAGCTCAGTTAGTGGGGTGTGAGTCCCGGAAAAACTCCTATCAAGAGTTTGAATTCCCACTGCAGACTTGATTTTTCTAGCCCATACCTTGCCATATGGGAAAACAGGCTAAATTCAGCATAAAACTTTCAACTTGCCTGTCATACTATGATTAAATTTTCAAACAACATCACTTTTTTTAAAGGTAAACCAACGTCAAGAAAGCCATTCACTGCCATTCACCAGGAATTTTATAATTTCACATCAGTTTCACTCTGCTTCAATCCTTGTTGAATCTAAAATATGGAAAATTCATAAAAATGTCAAAGATATTTGGNCAGAAAGTTTTGCACGATGCCAAAATCGTTTGTCATAACAACTTGTTTTTTATCTGAGAAAACTGAATTCATTTTAAAGGCTATTAAACCTATAACTCAAGCAGCTCTTGGAACCTTATAGAGCTTGGTTGCTTAAATATAATATGTTCAAATCTCTTAATAGCGTACAGGTTGATTATCGTTAAATTTTTGTGAAAAAGTTTATTGAAAATAACAGATTGCTCCAAGCAAACTCTTCTAACCTCACCACAGGTAAACAAAAAACTATTTGTGTTGTGTTTTTTATTAAATGCAACGAAGGTAATATTTTTTGTGTGATTTACAATGACATGTAAGTAATAATGGGAATGTTATTTTTATCACTTTTGAGAAAGGGACGTTTTAGTCACATCTGATCTTCATTGTTGATTCTTTAATCGCTTCATCCCACCCTTTCCAGTCATACCAGATCATGTTGTGGTTGTGGCCCTGGGATCTTCCCCATTCAGAGTTAAGTTTAGAATAGAAACAATTGTCAAACCACCACCCACCAGAGTTTCCCCAAAGAAGTACGCAGCTGTCTGAAGATCTGTGTCACAACGTTTTATATTAAAATATAACACCGATTAACTTCAATAAAAAATGTTTACATCCTGAGTTTATATTATGTTTTTTGGCACGATTGTCTCTTACCATATTTGTTGTGATACAAACTTTCTATCTATCTAGGAAAATTTTCTTTGTAAGCGGAAGCCCAAAAAACTTTCCAAATATTATAAATTACCATACTTACGCATCATTATCCCGGTCTTGAGTGGAGAATTGCATCCCGTTGTGCCTCTTATTAAGACTGTCACCAGCCGTTCCACTGTATCCAGAAACATGTAAACGATAATTGTCGGATTCGTCGTCGATTGCAAACGAACTGTAAAACAAAAATATAAAATTGATATGAGAAGCTGTGTTTGTTTTCGAAGGTCGTTTGCAGTGCAGCAAAACAATTATTAAAACATCGAGTTATTCCAACTCTATACTAATTTACTAAAATACAAACTACCAGCGAAGTGGAATAAAACGTATTCATTTTATTAATCAGACGTTTCGACAAAAACCATTGTCAGGTTGCAGACAAGGAGGAGATAGCGCTAAAAACACTGGCAATTTGTTGTTTAGTAAAGCTACTATTTCAGTCCGTGTCTTGTGTACCTATACTAATTTAATTGCTTAAAAGTCTTAAGGCGGTGATGCTAAAACAGACCGATCTTTTAAAATCTTGTAAATTAAAAATCAGTAAAAAGCGAGAAATGCTTTCACGAAGCTACAACCATTTTCTCATTGCCAAAATCTTACTCGTATTGTGCGAAGGCTTCAGAGTCATCAAATCCTTTTAAATCAATTCTCAATCTGCAATTCCGCCCGCTTGTCATCCTGTGTATTTCGTGCAAACCTAAATTGTTTAAAAAGTAACTTACGCGCCTATAGGTAATACACAATAGATTTTTTTACCTAGCCAAAATTCGCCTCTCATGTCTCCAAATCCAGCTTTATATTCCTGCCAGTTTCTGCGGGGGGGGGGGGGGGGGGGGGGGGGGGGGGGGGGGGGGGGGGGGGGGGGGGGGGGGGGGGGGGGGGGGGGGGGGGGGGGCACTTCCATTAAACCGTCTTTGAAAAACCTGCAGGAAATAAAGAAAAACTATATGCGACTGTTGGACCAGGTCATGTACCGAATCGGCTAAATGGGGCAGCTAAAGATTTGCCTTTAAAAGATTTTGTTTTCGGCTGAAACAAATTATTCGGTCGAAACCAAATCTTTGTGAAAATGGCTCATTCGGCAAACCGAATATTCGGTACACCGCTAGATGACATGCTCTTTATTTTTGTTCTTTAACTTATTTTTTGGGTTACCGTCCAATTCTCTTCACAGAATGCTTCCTGGTCGGTAATAGGGAACCGTTGGTGACCGTCTAATGGTGTATTCTGGCAACTGTTTGGCAGTACTTTCTCGATCGCTGAAAAATACATACGAGCAGGTAGTAAACTTACCAAAATTCATTCTGTTTCTAACTAGATTTATGCACTGCGCAATCAATTACGTATTATTTTTCTGGTGAAATGCTATAAAACCTTTTGCACATGTATCCCGGGGATGATAAACTAATTTAGGCGTTTTCATATTTATAGTTGTTGGAAGACCGGTCCGCGATAAAATTTTAGTTTTTTAAAAAACGGTCCGCAGTGCAAAAAGGTTTGCCGACCCTTGGTTTACAGGACATATACAACTGTATTTTCATCAACTGATTTAAAACTGATTAAAAGCTTGTCAATATTAATGGATAGGGGGCAAATTTACCTCGCAGTCTTTCTCTCACTTCCTGTTTGAATTCTGCCATCTCAGACGATTCACCTTTTGCTCCAGCAGCTCCCTTATCACCTTTCATTCCGGGTAATCCCCTTGGGCCCAGTTTTCCTGGGGGCCCAGCGTCGCCCTTTTGGCTCATCCCACCTACCAAGCTCCCGGGCGTGAGAGTGACGTCATCACCGCACACTGGAACAGTGACGTAACTACACTGATTCTGTCCGTTGACCAGCGTAGTGTAATAGAACAAAATTGCCGCCAATTGCAACAACATGGCTTTCGGGCGAAATTTTGCAAAAAAATATGAATATTTTTAGTAACAAGTAAAGTTGTGTCTATTTTAAACAATAACGGACAATTTAGTTAACTACCGTCCTTATTTCTAAGATTTGTCCTTATTTTGAAGGGCTATGTCTTAGAAAGTTCATTGTCCTTATTTCTAAGAAACGTCCTTATTTTTGACTTGAGTCCTTATTTTGTCTTATTTTCAACAATAATGAGTCAAATTCCTGCTACAAGTAAAAGTAAACCTAGACCTGAGCTGTTGTAAGATGCACGAAACATTTTCTACGGACAAGGGGTTGCTGGAACAGATTGTTTCTGAACAAAATATAGCATATGATATGTCATGACTCGAATAAATGCGAAGATTTGTTCAAAAACGCTTGTTTTTGTTTCGTATGAAAATGTAATTTTTCGATTGTCCTTATTTTTGGTTTCAAGTCGATGGCAACCCTTTATATACCGCAACAAAGCATTTTGGCTATGAATGTAGTTTGGATTTTGACATAATAGGCCTTAAAGTTTTACTTGACCAACCAATTGTTTTTATACATTGTTATGTGTACATATGCAATGGTTGCAGATTTTGTTAATAGCCAACAACTAGATGCGTATTTTTTTATTTCCGGAAATCAGCAAAAATGTTGCCCCTTTGGCAAGTAGTCATTGGTTCCGGCCTAAAACATCCCGCAATTTTTACCGGCCTATCACAGGTTACTTAACCTAAAGTGTTGGGTAAACATTTAAAATAAAGAATCAATTGTTTTTTTTTTTCAAATTAAACAAACGATTCGGTTACTTAAAGCGCAGTTTAATATTAATAGTCCCCAAATCTAATAGCCTGAGATGACTGTATTACTATCTCTTGGGTTTACCGCGTCACTCGTGTAGTGGACTTACATGCCAGTGCAGTTGTATCTACAGTTTGTCTATATATTCACAAAAAATTACATAATTGCAGTACAGAGTTGTAAGGCGGGGTGGGTTCGGGCTAGGTTTGGGGGGGGGGGGGGGGGGGGGGGGGGGGGGGGGGGGGGGGGGGGGGGGGGGGGGGGGGGGGGGGGGGGGGGGGGGGGGGGGGGGGGGGGGGGGAAAAAAAAACGGTTCTGGTTTGGGCCTGATTTTACACCTTGTGTCAGTATTTTTTAACGACATTTGTCAAACTGCCCTATTATGCCTTGTTAAAGACCAATTGTCTATTATTGTATATTGTGTTTGCTTTTTTGGTTTTCATGAGGCTTCAAAGTATAGGCCTGTCAATCAAACTTTCGGGCCTAAACAGGCTTCTCAAACATGTTTGGGCTCAGGCCGGGTTTCGAACTTGTAGTTTCGATTTAAGATCGGGTTCGGGCTCAAATTTCAGACCCCGGTACGCAAAAAAGCATGATGTTCTGAGAAGGAAAGAAAGTCAGTAAAAGTCAAAACATGTCAGTTTAACGATGTTAGTCTTATTTTCTTATCTAAAGTTGTTTTCCTAACCCGTGTTATTTAGTTACTTCTCGAACAGACAAAATGGTTCACGTGATGGACGAGTTTTTTACATGTTGTAGATTTTGTAAGTAACGTATGTAAACCGCTTGATTTTACCTATGTTAAGAATTTATTTATTATGTTTCTAAATCATTTATCTTTTGCCTGTTGTAGCTTTTTTATTCACAAAATTCAAAACAACCTTGGCCTACATTTTTTGAAACAGGACCTCTGCCGATTTGAGCCACGAGCCGTCACTGTCAGTCATTAAAGGCATTTTGAAATTTCCTTGTACATTTTTCTGTCAGTAACGTTTTGTATAAATTTTAAAAAGCGTAACTGGACTTGACCTAATGAAACGACTTCTTAATTTGATAACTAAAATTTGTTGTTTGTTAATAAAACGGTGGTTTGCCACAGCAGTTTTCTTCTAAATTATTTTTGCAACTTGTTTTAATGCATTATTTTTATTTTTGCCTATTAACGTCATTGTGTTTTGGGGGGGGGGGGGGGGGGGGGGGGGGGGGGGGGGGGGGGGGGGGGGGTGTGACGTCATCATGCATATTCTGGCGTTTTTATGCTTTCCTGTTAATATTGTGACGTCATCTACATATCCAAAAAAGTCCCTTCCCATGTTTTTAGTTGTTTTGCGATACTGGGACCCAGTTGTTGGAAGGGATTTTTACCATCTGTGCAAGGCGTTGTTTGTTAGATTGAGTAAGAATCATTTATTGTGCAACCCTATTTACGAATAAAAGCTGAACAAAACGAAACATTTATTTTCCAAAGTTTACAACATTCAATATTTCTAAACAGACTTTACCACATTTTCGTATTATTTTTAAGTTGTTTACGATGAAGCCCTTGTTATATTGTTACTTAGCCTGTTTAGTGATTACATATTTACTTTAAGTTTAAACAAAAAGTTGTTCTAAAGTAGGGTTGCCATATTTTATGACACACAATCCCTGACAAAATTTATCTTGGTTGCGTTAACCCAGTTTTTCTCCCACTTTTCTTTTATTTTTTTCTAAACGGTCCCTTTGCATTATTTCTAGGGCTCGTGGTCAGGATAAGCCTGAATGTGTATTTCAGAAAAACGAAAGTTGATTTCAGGATTTTAGCTAGTTATGCAAAATTGCGGGGGGGGGGGGGGGGGGGGGGGGGGGGGGGGGGGGGGGGGGGGGGGGGGGGGGGGGGGGGGGGGGGGGGGGGGGGGGGGGGGGGGGGGGGGGGGAGACAAAAAGTATTACAATTGTGCGCGAACAATTGCACTTTTGTTGGTTGTAATGCAATAAAGCCTATTGTTTAGCAATGGAGATGGTCGATTCTCACTTTTACTTTGATATAGAATTACTTCCACCTTTTCGCGGTCCCCGCAAAATGCCCTAAAGTACTGCGGACCCCAGATTAAGAACCGCTGCGTTAACCATTTTTGTGATCTAAACACTTCTAAAAAATAAATATATTTAGAATATTCGATTTGAAATAAAATGCTACTGTATAAACGTTTTTATGTCTCACGACATTCGACTTTTTGTTGTTGGTTAGTTCCTTGCATATTAAGTTTACACAGTTGAAGCAAATTAAATTTCCCACGTTCCCACGTAGCATCGAATGCTGTGTTTTCTTAAGACGCGGATTTTTGTTTATGTGTTTAACGCGTATTGTCAGACAACTAGTAACAAACTGGTATTGTTACGCGCGCGCGCACACTGGAAAACGAAACAGCAACCTTGTAGGTTAACTTGCGCGCCCCAGTTTACCTCTTTACGTTCCATGGTAGACGGGGTTGTAGCTAAATACTAGAAACTTTCTCCGTTGGTACATTAATTTCATAGAATATATATGAAAACATATATTCTTAAACTCCTAACTTTTAAGTACTTTTTAACATTTCTCCCTGACGCAGACTTAAACACTAAATTACCTGACACGTCAGGGAAAATCCTGACATATGGCAACCCTATTCTAAAGAGAGTCAAACCAGAACTCAACACGAATCCATCACACTGGTTCAATTAATTAAACCCTTAACGAACCCGAACCGTATATTACATTTCCCTAAAAACACGAACCGGATTTAAACCCTGAATTTTGTGCTTAAACCTGAACCGAAACAGAACCAATAAAAACGCAGCTAAATTTTTATTTAATCGCAAAAAATGTTCGGTTATATAGCTAGCCTACGTATAGTGAAGAATACACAAGATATGTCAGCTATATCGGGTGTGTCAAAAATGATGAATTTATCGTTATCGTAGCGGCGCACAGTTAAAATTATTTTGAGATTTGATAAAGTCGTGTAGAGCAGTGGTCGGCAACCACCGGGCCGCGGCCCAGTGCCGGTCCGTTAGTAGTTCGTTACAGGGCCTTATACTTTTTTAGACTAATGGCCTAAAACATTTTTGTAGCAGTTCTTGCATACGGCCGTGTTACCAAGTCCAAATATGACTCATTAAAGTATAATAGCTTTATTAAAGAATTATTGATAACATTTGCTGTTTTTTGAAGGCTTGTCCGCGTTAAAGTTTCAGTTTTAAAACGGTCCGCAATACAAAAAAGGTTGCCGACCCCTTGTTTTATAGAACAAATAGGAATTGAAACTGGCTGAAAAACCACAAGCCAAACCCGAAAATATACAATTTCCTTAAACCTGAACCGAGCCCGAGCCCCTAAAACAGCAAAAAGAAAAACCGAACCGAACCTGAACCCATATGACAAGTACATGTTACAAAATCTCTAGCACATAATCGTTTTTACAAAAAGTTCTTGTTAAACACTGATTGCTTATTTGTGAAATAGTCAAAACTGTTTGCTTACCTGATATCTGCTGGAAAAGAATTTTCTGCGTGAAAACCAGTCGCTGTTGCTTTAGTTGAAAGGAGATTTCGCTAATAAGAAAAGATGTATTACGTTATCTGCTGGAAAGTAACTTTTATTGCATACCAAATCTCTTCTCTCTTGGGCAGGGTAATGCACGCTTTATGTACCAATTGACGTGACGTCATTTCTCGCATCGTCGCACACAACTGAGCGTTTTTCACATGGAAACTGCTTTCCGACGACTGTCCCGATTGCCCAGGCTTGTGGAGCAAACTAAAATTTTTCGTTTAAAACTTGGGGGGGGGGGGGGGGGGGGGGGGGGGGGGGGGGGGGGGGGGGGGGGGGGGGCATTAGTATATCTTCGTCAGCAAAAATAAGTGTATACTTAACCAGACCCAGGGACAACTTTTCGTAAATGTCCATGAAAAGTTTAAAAGTAAAAATTGTTTGACGGTAACAAAAAACACGTTTGAATGGGTAGAAAATTTCTCCCCTTTAAATGGATAGACGAATGCATTTTTATTGCCTTGATTAAAAACCAAAAATCAATGAATACTAGACTTCTTTTCGTTAAAAAGTTTTTCAGTGTGATAAAAATGGCAACAAGTTTTATAAATTTTAAAAAAAAATTTGGTGAATGATTGAGTGATAAAAGGTTTCGGGTTAAACTCGTGATACAACAATCTCTATGAAAGGTTACGGTCAAAGCTCAGGAGCTTTGAACCAATTCGGCCGATGTTTTGACAATAAAACTCTTTACAATGGCATGCTATCATAACTTATGAAACTTGTGTTGTCCTAAACTAAATGTTAGAACTGATTTGGATTATTTAAAAAAAAAATGAAATGTTTTTTCAAGCAGGACATTTATAGATTATTACAAAATTGCAACAAAGGAAATAAATGACTAAAATTCTGACAATATACAAGATTTAGAACTACCCAAGGGTAGTCCAATTGCAATATTTCGACGATAACGTAGCCTAACCCAGCGCCCAATAGTATTCAAATTCGTTTAGAAAATTAACTGCACTACGATTTGTTGGGCACAACTGACGTTTGCATCAATTCACAAAAATATGTTTTTTTCCGGTTGTTTATTGGAAGTCGAATGTTTTTGGCTCAGAGGCTCTTGTTGGGACAACTTAAACAATTTGTTGACCTGTATAAGTACCCACCTATCGAACAATTTTACCTGATCTACAATTTGAAATTTGTGCGGCAGGAAATACGGATTTCCCTAAAGATGTAAAAATAACTACGATCACCCAATTGATATTTTTTTCTCACGTCATATCGCCAAAACAGCATCTGCGGTACCAAAGCTAAGATCGAAACAGCGGAACAACAAAACAATTCTACCCTATTTATTCTGGGACATTGGTAGGTTTCGATGGGAAAGTTCTGCCACTTGGAAGTGATGAAAGACGTGCGGTTGTTTTTGACCGCTTTGCATTTCCCCTTTTCCTAGCACTCAATTGGCACATTTACTTTCGAGACAAAAATGTTGGCAAAATACAGATGGAACGCGGTCTGGAATTGTTTACTTGGTTACAAATAACAAAGCGCTATTCACATTTCATCTGTCCTGCAAACTGTGAAAATGGTCAGGTTCTTGTGCTAGCCGTTGGCTTTTGATTTTTTGTTTTATGACAAGTGTTGAAGTGACGTAAATTTGCAACGTTTCACATAATAAAGCCCTCCTGCGCATAGCAGTTGGCCAAAAAAAAGTTTGAGTAGCCTACATCACTTATAAAGAAAAGTTTTTTACCTTACAACTTGTGTAGCTTACAATCGAGGGCGGCTTATAATCAAGGGCGTTTTACATTTTAATGTCATACCGATATTATTTCCACACCCTTGCTTTTTAAAATATTTCGAGTTCACATTTTTGGGTTTACACCAAGCGCGTGCGAAGCGGGCAACGCGAAATTTCTTTCTCTATTTAAAGCAGCGGTTCCCAAACTGGGGTCCGCAGACCTTTAGGGGTCCATGGGGCAATTTTGGGGGGACCGCGAAGCGGTTGAAGTAATTCTTTAATCTTATTTGGCGTCAGTTTGTGCCACTAAATAAATTTAAATCAAAGTAGAATTGAGAATCGACTGTCTACATTACTAAACAATTGCCTTTATTGAATGACAACTATCAAAAATGCAATTGTTCGCGCACAATCGTAATGTTTTTGTCCTGTTTGTGATGTCACATGCTGTCTTTGGATGATTGTTATGCGCAATTTTGCATAACTAGCTAAAATCCTGCAATCAACTTTCGTTTTTATGAAATACACATTTAGGCTTAAGGACCGCGAGCCCTCGAAATAATGGCAAAGGGACCGTTTTGAAAAAAAAATGAAAAAGTTTGGGAACCACTGGTTTAAACTTTAAAGCAGTGGTGGCCAACCTATGGCGCATTCGCCAAACGTGGCGCATTGACTTCTTTTGATAATCATAAAAATCAAATTAATAAACTAATAAATAAATAAAGTAAGCCAGCCCTATTAATTATATATATATTCATGTACAACATTATTCAAACATACCGTTATTTCCACTATTCTTGTTGCAGTTAAAAATATGAAAAAAATATAATCACCAGTCACCACATTTTTTGTCAATTTACAATTGCGACCCGTTCCGGTCAAAGTAAGCTTATATATAAAACACAAGTAGTCCAACCTGTTATTACGCGATAGAGTCTCATGGACGCCATTTTGTGTCCAAATTAATACAGCAGGTAAAGAGAAAAACACATAAATATGGCGCATCCAACACAAAATGTGAAAAAGTTGAATGGTATGTAGAAGGTTGGCCACCCCTGCTTTAAAGCAACGCGTGGGGAAGTCCCATTTTGCGCTTCTCTCGTTTGCGCGCTTCGCGTCTGGGTTGCTCCGTGAGCAACAGAAACGGCCTTTCGCTCGAGAATTTCGTCACGAATATGTAAAAATGATCAGTTTGGGCCAATTATGTCGGATATTTTGTTGTTGCATAGAAGTTTATGTGCTGCAACTTTATTCCACAATGTCATTTGATGCTAATAGTAAAGTATATCACAAATAAAAGTGCCGGAAAGTTATAAATCTTAAATCTAATTTATCATAAATTTGAACGCTTTAAGCCCTTCCAATAAAGCTCCTTAAAGCCCCCCCCCCCATTAGGCAAAGTAGGCACGTGCCTACAGGCCAGTCAAAATTCCAGGCTACATTAAAATCAGTAGAAATTTAGTCATGTTTTCAAAATAATTGTTTTGTGTATTGAAAGCGATCTACTCCGTAAGATTGACCTCCAAAAACTAGTTAACGCGTTTTTTAATCGCAAA
This sequence comes from Phallusia mammillata, assembly GCA_003260075.1. Taxonomy (NCBI): domain Eukaryota; kingdom Metazoa; phylum Chordata; class Ascidiacea; order Phlebobranchia; family Ascidiidae; genus Phallusia; species Phallusia mammillata. Next base: position 11,220 of record QLIY01001820.1, read on the forward strand.
ACGCGCAAGTTGTTATTTAGTTAAATCGCAAGTTGTTATTTAGTTAGGCATAAGACCAAGTTTTTGCACGGTAGGCTACCCTGTGTATAGTTGTAACAATGATTTGGTAACACTGATAACTCTATTTTTTTAGTTGTCAACCCTGATTTTCAGGCCAGTTATAAAATGTGCCTAAAGGGCAGCAGACCCTTAATCCGGCACTGCTAATACCCCCCCCCCCCCCCCCCCCCCCCCCCCCCCCCCCCCCAGAAGTATGGACACTACAATGTCAAATTATTGGAAGTAGGCTACAGTGTACTTCAACAATAGACCCTCGGGGAAAACTATGGTTCACAAATACACTGCTAAACAAGATTCAACTGCTTTTAAGTGTACATTTCTTAAATTAGCTGTGCAGAGTAGAGTAGATTTGTATTACACAACAGCGGTTTTAGTTTAGAAGCAATTCAAATTTATCAGTTGCAAAAACACATATTTGATGGTCAAACTTCACATTCAACAGCTAAAGGTGCGTTTGGCCCATAAACAATTTATTTTACATGCAAATCCTTGAAATTAATTGCAATTCTTTATATATATTGAAAGTACACCACTGCCAGATGAGCGAAAGTGTTCGCAACGTTTGCGCCTGTTGTAAACCTCAAATTTCGCGTCATTCGCGTGAGAAAAAAAGGGGCCGTTCGCGTTCGCGCTTGGTGTAAACCGGGCTTTACACGTCAACAAACGCTCTACAAACAGTTTTACGAAATAAATGAAGTGGTAGAAAAATAGTAGTCTACCTGACATCACAAGAGCGGCTTACAATTGAGTAAATGCGGAAGGTCCAGCGGTAAACCAACTATCCAGCGGTATTGTTTGATATCACGGAATCTATGAATAAAATGAAGGACATTGCTTAGAATTGGAGACCCCAGTACATCTTATACTCTAGCTCAGTGATTCCCAACCGGGGTGCCGCGGCACCCTAGGGTGCCGTTTGGAATGCCAAGGGTGCCGCGAGATATTGATATTCCAAGTCTGCGGCCTGTTCTTTATTTTACCTTTAACCCGTTAAGTGTGAATTTTGTTTATTTTGAACCGAGTTTCAATGCGTTATAATTTTCTCGTCTCGCAATTATTCCCGGCTCCTTTCTGGAGAGTCGCATAGTGGGAAGTCGCTGGCGGTAAGTAGATAAACCGCGGCAAGCCTTTGTTTTGTTCACACAGGAAAAACAGCGTGAAAGAGGTTTCAACTCGTTGCTCTTTCCATAAAAAAAATATGGGTATAATTAACTAATTAACACAATAATTAGTCAGCAAAGTATCAAATTGGTAGATATAAATGTTCCAAGTCCAGGAAAAACATTTTTTAATGTCCAGCACAATATCAAAACAAGCCAAAATTTGCATTTATGACGTCACACGCTAACCTATGACGTTAATATTAACGCATTAAGACAATTACCTTTCACTTTGTAAAGTATGACCATGTCCAAACACATAATTTTAAGAAAAATAATTCAGCTGTTACAGTTAGTTTGTTCTATATACTTATGATGGAGAAGTTTATTGTAAAGAAAAGAAAGTGTAGCGATGTCGATCATAACGCAAAAGAAGCAGAAGTAGGAAGTATAGGTGAAAAGAAAGCAAAAAAGATTCGCCTTTACTGTGAAAGTTATTTGANCAGACCTGCGTTAGCTTAGATAAGGCTGGAAAAATGACAAAGTGTTTGAATTTAACTTGAAGCGATGGGACATAGAAATTTTAACGACTGCCAGAAAAATGACCAAGTGTTTGAATTTAACTTAAAGCGTTTGGACTTAGAAAATTAATCAGTGGCCGGAAAAAATGACCAAGTGTTTAAGTTTAAATAGAGACGCGCGGACCTGCGCGCGGGCCAGCGGCCCCTAATTGCCGGCCAAAAAAATGGCGGCCCTGACCTCGAGTCTTCCCGCAGCCATTGGACGTATACTAGGCTAAGTAAAAAATTATTATATCGGGTGTGTCCAAAATGATGAATTTATCGTTGTCGAGCGGTGTACGGTTAAAATTATTTGGAAATTTGATAAAGCCGTGTAGAACAGTGGTCGGCCACCACCGGGCTGCGGCCCAGTGCCGGTCCGTTAGTAGTTTGTTACCGGGCCGTATACTTTTTAGATTAATGGATAGAAATATTTTTGTGCTTGCATACGACCGTCCCAATATAACTTATATGAGCTGTATTAAAGTTTTATTGATAACAATTGCTTTTACTGCTTATCCGCGTTAAAGTTTCAGTTTTATAATGGTCCGCAATGCAAAAATAGTTGCCGACCCGCTGTTGTATAGAACAAATAGGAATTTAAACTAGTTTAAAAGCCACAAGCCAAACCCGAAAATTTACATTTTCCTTAAAGCTCAACCGAACCCGAGCCCCTAAAAACAGCAAAAAGTAAAACCAAACCGAACCTAAACTATATGACAAGCATTTAGACTCACAAGAACCATGTTACAAAATCTCTAGCACACAATCGTTTTTACAAAAAAGTCTTGTTAAACACTGATTGCTTATTTGTCGAATAGTCAAAACTGTTTGCTTACCTGATATCTGAAGGAAAGGAAATTTCAGCGTTAAAACCACTCTGTTGGAAAGTCACTTTTATTGCGTGGCAAATCTCTTCTCTCTTGGGCCAGGGTAATGCACGCTTTATGTACCAATTAACGTGACATCATTTCACGCATCGTCGCACACAACTGAGCCTTTTTTTCCATGGGAAAACTGTTTTTCGACGATTTTGCAGCAGGTTTGTAGAGCAACCTAAATATTTTGTTTGAAACTTTTTATTAGTATCTTCGTCCGCACAAATAATTGTAGACTTTTGAGCGACAGACTGTTAACCAAACACAGGGACAACATTTCGTAAATGTCCATGAAAATTTGAATATTAAAAATTTGTAACAAAAAAACACGTTTGAATAGGTAGACATTTTGTCTCTTCGGAGGGTAGACGAATGTATTTTTATTGCCTTAATTAAAACCGAAAAACAATAAATAATTATGCTTCTTTTCGTTTAAAAGTCTTTCAGCGTGATAAAAATGTCAATAAGTTGGATTAATTAACAAAAAAACATTGGGTGCAAGATTGTGTGATTAAAGTATTGCTGGTTGAAACTAAAAATGCACAGATATGAAAGGTTCGGGTCAAAGCCGCTTTGATTCAATTCGACCGATGTTTTGAAAAACAAACTCATTACAATGACATTCTATCACAACTTATACGAAACTTGTTTTGTCCTAAATGTTAGAACAGATTTGAATTATTTGGGTTTGCTGATTTAAAAAATAAATTGTCATTTATAGATGATTAAAATAGTGCAATAAAGTAAATAAATGACCAAAATTTTGACAATATACAAAGGTTTAGAACTTGTTTTGGTCCGTAAATGCATTCGTTCAGTTTTTTTATTGTAAAATCATTTTATATATAGCTAGCTAAAAAAACGTGTAGTGTTTTAAAGAAAGGTTTTTTTACGAAACGCGCACGCAAGTTAGTTTTATTTCTGATTTATCTCTATTAACATATCCAAGGGTAGTCCCATTGCAATATTTCTACGATAGCGTAGCTTACGCACTATAATCGGAAAACTAGACTTGGTGCAGAAAACTGACATTTTAAAATCAGCGCCCAAAAGTCTTTAAATTCGTTTAAGAAACTAACTGCACCAGGATTTGTTGGACACAAATGACGTTTGCACCCATTCACAAAAATATGTTTTTTTCCGGTTGTTTATTGGAAGTCAAACGTTTTTGGCTCAGAGGCTCTTGTTGGGACAACTTAAATAACTTGTTGACCTGTATGAGTACCCACCTATCGAATATTTTTTCCTGATCTAGGCTACAAAATTTTTACGACAGCAAATACGGATTTCCTTAAAGATGTAAAAATAACTACGATCACCCTGTTGATTTTTTTTCTCATGTCATTTCGCCAAAACAGCATCTGCGGTGCCAATGCTAAGATCGAAACAGCGGAACAACAAAACAATTCTACCCTATTTATTCTGGGACATTGGTAGGTTTCGATGGGAAAGTTCTGCCACTTGGAAGTGATGAAAGACGTGCGGTTGTTTTTTACCGCTTTGCATTTCCCCTTTTCCTAGCACTCAATTGGCACATTTACTTTCGAGACAAATATGTTGGCGATATACAGATGGAACGCGGTCTGGAACTGTTTACTTATTAAAAATTAAAAAGCGGTATTTCACCTGTCCTGTAAACTGTCAAACTGGTCAGATTCTTGTGCTAGCCGTTGGCTTTTGATTTTTTGTTTTATGACAAGCGTTGAAGTGACGTAAGTTTGCAATGTTTCAGACTTAATTAAGCCCTCCTGTTCATAGCAGTTGGCCGAAAATATTTTGTAGTGATTCACCAAATTAACCTTAAAATGTCCGAACAATTTTGGTCTAATGAGGCCGACATTACTATTTTGCAGAATTCGCTTACCGGATTTACTCGATTCAGTCGATTGTAAGCCAAGGCTTGTAAATGTTACTATACTTTATAATTGGTGTGGCGTACAATTGAGGGCGGCGTACATTTCAATGTCATACCGATATTATTTCCACACCCTTGGTTTTTAAAATATTTCGACTTCTTATTTTTTGTATGTTGGCTTTACACGTCAACATACGCTCACCAATAGTCGACAAATAGTTTTACTAAAAAGCACCAGAATGAAGTGTTATAGAAAAATAGTACCTGACATCATAATTGCGGCTTACAATCGAGTAAATACTGTAGGTGCCAAAATGCAAGTTAACTCATTAAATTTTAGCGATTTGACGCATACCGGTAAGCAATTATCCAGCGGTGGTGTTTGACATTACAGAATCTATGAATGGAATGAAAGACATTGCTTACAATATGAGACCCCAGTACATCTTATATTCCAACTAAGTAAAACGATCTGACATCAAAATTATTGCAGAAAGACTTCAAGCTAAACGTACAAAATTGAAAATTGTTTATTTTAAAGCTTTTTTAATCAATCGTTGTGAAATTGTTTTTGTGCGACACGCATCACTGCACGTAGCGCGAATTCAAAACAACTAAATAAAATTGACTAGATTGTAAAAAATTGAGAAAAAACAACCGCAACTAGTCATATAACGCCAAAACATCAGGTTCAGCAAGTTATTAGGTTCTTGTGTGAGATATTTGATTTAAATTTAATATCAAGGTGTAATATGCAGTTTTGTACAGCAATATAAATTTAAGCAAAAAATCTTATACTTAGCAATAGCATTGCAACGGCAGAAATTTATAATCAACTCACTTTGACATACTTTATTCACGTGTGTGTTCAAGCCTCAAGGAAATAAATATGACCATTTACAACTTCTTAATTTTACAATCAGCTAAACAGAATCGATCCTGTTTTGATGACATAATGTCTACCAACAATTCAGGGGGGGGGGGGGGGGGGGGGGGGGGGGGGGGGGGGGGGGGGGGGGGGGGGGGGGGGGGGGGGGGGGGGGGGAAAGTCACTAATTAAGACTAGTCTTAATGGCATAATGTACCATTTTTTGGCATAATGTACAATAAATTTTTTTAAATTTATCAATTGCGTAGTGTACAAATTCTTAAGTTGGTTGACACTTCCAGTAGCAAGCCTCTTTTGCAACTTGTTTTTAAAACTAATTTAAATTATTCAATGTCTCTGCAGCGCAAATTTTGCTGCATCAAAAAATGCAAGAACATTATGCTTCAAAACTGGAACAAGTGGAAGATTTATAACCGAATATTGCTCATTCAGCAGTTTTATTGTAAACATTTTGACATTTGACGTCCAATACAAGTGGAAGATTTGATGGAAAAGTTTTATCTTAAAATGGGAGTATTTTCCAAAATCAGACGGCAGTCTGAAAACTGAAAATTGCGCTTTGTCGTTCAAGTGCACCCGCCAGTAAGGTAAAAATAATAACCCAATCTACATCTGTTTCTTTTGTTTTTGTTAAAAGTAAAATGTGTTTTTAAACAAATTATTAAGAGTTACAGCTGCAGAAAGTGCTTAAAGTTTGACCTATAAGGTTCAGCCATAAAGAATTAAATTTGGACCAACCAATTTTACCAAATAATAGTACTTTGAAGTTTCTGTTAAACTTCAGTAATTGTCACAAACAATTTAATTTTGAATCATATTTTATTTATTCAGGTGCTGCAGGTACCTTTGGTTTGTGATAGATTTTGCTTTCAGCACAATAAGAAAAATCTAGTCTCCACCAACCTTCTTTGGTCTCCACCAACCTTCTGGATCTAAGAAACGCTTTAAATAGTGCATAGTAATCAATATGAGATGGAAACTTTCTGTGTGAGGAACATAATCGTGCAGGTTGCAGTGAAATTTGGGCAAGTGTGGTGTTATCATTGAACAACATGACAGGGTTTGATTAAACCTACAAACAAAGAATATGATAGGCTAATTGTTATTGTAAAGGAAGGGGGGGGGGGGGGGGGGGGGGGGGGGGGGGGGGGAACCACACAGTCTGCTGAAACATTAAAACTTGCAAAATACACTGTAATTATGGGTAAAAATATATTTTCATGCCGGTGCCAAATGTGTTTTTGATATGATTAATACTTGTTATGGATCACATTTCAACAAACAAAAGCCACTTTTGTGAATTTGCCATATTCCATTTTATTGGCATTAAATTTGTGGCTGGTTGTTCATTGTTTACACTGACAAGATAGAATGAAGGTGAGTAAACTATAAAAGACTTTTCTAACTTTGTGCTTGGTTTTACATCAAGTTTTACACAATTTCATGTGTAGATTTCTTGGATCCGCTTATTTCTAGCAAAGCCAATGAGGGCTAAACACCCATGTTTGAATCAAAGTATGTTGGGCCTTGAAGAGGATTTTGTGCAGAAAACCCAAAAAGTGTTTTTTTAGTCATACCAGTAAAAAAAATTTCTCTTTTAATGTACTGTTGCATTTGTTAAAGACTCATTTCACTAATGTTTTTAATTGGTAACCTACCACAAACGTTTTATGTTCACTACAAATGAATAGATAGCCATGTTTAGCTGAGTATTCACTTGGTAAACTTTTCTACATATCATTCTTGTGGCCGCACCTCAAACATTAAGCTGTTTTGTTTGCAAATCAACTGTCACGACAAAAGTATTTCATGTAACAGTGCTCTTTAATTTTTTTCGTGCTATGTAACTTTTGTAACCGATGCTGGTATCCAATGCACCTGTGATTAGTGATGGGACTGGTACTCGGTATCGATGGTAGCGAACGATTTCAGTGGTATCGATACTCGTACTTGGTATCGAAATATTTTGTCTCTATTTTCGATACCAACCTGCGAAACAAAGGCCGACTTACACCATTAAGAATACGGGCAACTTTATGCCAATATTTGCTTCGGTCAGCACAAAATTGGAAAAAAAGTTCCGCCAGGTTACGTATTCTTTTTCGCTTTCACGTGGAGATTAAATTTTTCGGCATGTGTGTGTACACGCCTGTACCCCGACCATGGCAGATAAATTAGCCAGTGATAAACAACTAAATACAACACTACACCTGAGTACTCGGTATCGAAGGTATATACATGTGGTACTCGGTATCGGTACTCGCTTCAAAACCTGGTATCGTCCCATCACCACCTGTGATTGATGTTGGGCACTTTAAATTGGTTCTTTGTTGTTGCATGTTTTGATGTTTATTTGGTGATCACGTCAAACTTTTTGCCTAGGCAGTAAGTGTTGCAGAATTGGTGCATCACATGAAAAGTTTGCAGTCGTTTAGGAATGATGAACTTGTACATGTTTTTTATTGATATACACATGTATATGAAGAATGTTTTTTAAGCAAATTTTAAACAATGTTACCAGAAGATAATGACATGCACAAATTTAAGTCACATATATCTTATTTACTAGTATGCGGTGCTGATTTTATTTGCAAACGAAATGGGCAAGTATCAAAGAGACGACGTTTTGATTCTGATGTTAGACTATAGTTACGTTTTTATTCAGCTAAAGCAGTGGTCGGCAACCACCGCTGCCAGGTCAAAGTAAGCTTATATATAAAACACAAGTAGTCCAACCTGTTATTACGCGATAGAGTCTCATGGACGCCATTTTGTGTCCAAATTAATACAGCAGGTAAAGAGAAAAACACATAAATATGGCGCATCCAACACAAAATGTGAAAAAGTTGAATGGTATGTAGAAGGTTGGCCACCCCTGCTTTAAAGCAACGCGTGGGGAAGTCCCATTTTGCACTTCTCTCGTTTGCGCGCTTCGCGTCTGGGTTGCTCCGTGAGCAACAGAAACGGCCTTTCGCTCGAGAATTTCGTCACGAATATGTAAAAATGATCAGTTTGGGCCAATTATGTCGGATATTTTGTTGTTGCATAGAAGTTTATGTGCTGCAACTTTATTCCACAATGTCATTTGATGCTAATAGTAAAGTATATCACAAATAAAAGTGCCGGAAAGTTATAAATCTTAAATCTAATTTATCATAAATTTGAACGCTTTAAGCCCTTCCAATAAAGCTCCTTAAAGTGAGTATTTTGTTGGACAGTTATCTTTTTCTGACGTAAGGTACCTAATACTCAGTGTCGGATTAACCATTAGGCAAAGTAGGCACGTGCCTACAGGCCAGTCAAAATTCCAGGCTACATTAAAATCAGTAGAAATTTAGTCATGTTTTCA